>JAFVLL020005513.1:0-53709 GCA_021397915.2 Tor tambroides | reverse complement strand
ATCAGTATAGATATCCAGCATGATATTTTTCCCCATTGAGATCTGATGTGTTTTCAAAGTGTTCCTTTAATTTTTTTGAGCAGTGTATATATATGATGTCATATATCATATCATATATAAGAATTCTATTAAATATTCTTAGATTATAATATGCAGTATAATATATATGTAAATATATATATTTTATATTATTCCACCTGCACTATTTTTTAAATTAATTTATTATTTATTAACGCAACACAAGGAAATGTGTGTAGGGTCTGTGAATTTCTGTCTATCCAAGTGATTATATTATGATTATCTTACCGAAATAACTCTATAATGAATAACTCTAACACAAATGTTTGATTAAAAGTAATGCAAGTTCTGAGATGTTCCTCACCAGTAAGTCAGTGTTCTTCTATCAGTGTTGACACATTCCAGCACAAGCCCCTCCCCTCAGTGCTCCTGATACGCCACCCGGAGTCAAGAGTTAGCGGGTGACTGAACGCAGATGCTATCTCAATAACGATAGGGGACATCACATACATCACATGTCGAACTCTTCAAGTCTCCACTGCTTACATCCTCTGTATTTACAAAACCTTGATAAGCCAACACAAACAGAGAAACTTGAAAACAACGGGACCTTGAGTTACACAAAACCAAACCCAACAACTGCAGTCTGAATATTTCTCACAGAGACTGCAAGGCCATCCAAACCACAGACTATTCATGAGGAGGCTTTGATAGGGGAAACACAGATTTTTAATAAAGTGTTTGATTCTGATCCCATTCAACAGCAGCACACAGTTTTTGAACAGTAAGATTTTTAATGTTTTTTAAAGAAGTCTCTTCTGCTCACCAAGCCTGCATTTATTTGATCCAAAGTACAGCAAAAACAGTCAACTTTTGAAATATTTTACTATTTAAAATAACTGTTTTCTATTTGAATATATTTTAAAATGTAATTCAGTGCTGTGATTTTAAAGCTGAATTTTTAACATCATTACTCCCGTCACATGATCCTTCAGAAATCATTCTAATATTCTGATTTGCTGCTCAAGAATTATTATTATTATTAATATTATTATCAATATTTAAAACAGTACATTTTCAGGATTATTTGATGAATAGAAAGATCCAAAGATCAACATTTATCTGAAATAAAAAGCTTTTGTAACATTAATACACTATACCATTCAAAAGCTTGGACTTAGTATAATTTTTTTTTTTTTGAAAGAAATTATAGAAATGAATGCTTTTATTTATCAAGGATGTTTTAAATTGATCAAATATGATGATAAAGACATTTATAATGTTACAAAAGATTTCTATTTCAGTTCTTCTTAACTTCCTATTCATCAAATAAACCTGAAAAATTGTACTCAGCTGTTTTCAACATATTAATAATAATAATAATAATAATAAAAAACGTTTTTTTTTGAGCAGCAAATCAGAATATTAGAATGATTTCTGAAGGATCATGTGACTGGAGTAATGATGGTAAAAATTCAGCTTTGAAATCACAGGAATAAATTACATTTTAAAATATATTCAAATAAAAAAAAAAAACTATCGATAAAGATTTTAAAATGTTACTGTTTTGCTGTACTTTGGATCAAATAAATGCAGGCTTAGTGAGCAGAAGATACTTCTTTAAAAATCTTACTGACCAAAAACTTTTGACTGGTAGTGTATATTTTAAAATGTCCAGACACATTTTAAGGAGAAAGGTACTTATTTGTTATTTAAAGAACTTTTTTTTTTTTTTTAAATATGACCTGGATTTATTTTTCGAGAGATTCACCTAGTAAAACTCATCAGTCTAGTGTTGTTTGCTTTACTTTGACATGTGACAGGTTTTGACAATACTGGAGTATTTGCTCTAGATATCACTTACAAGCAGACACTTCAAGAATCTATAGACCTTTGATATATTGTGAAACCAAACAAGCAAATACATTCTCTTATTGTGTTTCAACAAGCTACTGCTATTCATCATGGGATTCAAAAACTGTCAGAGCCCTGCGTCTGGTGCCAAAAGGCAAACTGTGGCGTTAGAGTAACCGTTCTAGTTCATTTACTCCAGAATGTTTAGATTAGCAAACAGTAGCCATGGCGGAAAGTCCCTGTATTTTGGAGCAACGCTGCAGTTAATGATGAACAGGCTCATCCAAGGTTATCCCTTACTAAAATGCAGGAAAACTGTGAGCATGAACGTTTGGGGCGGATGGACTAATGAGTTTGAGTAATCATTAGTAAACCTGAATAGCAAATCAAACATCGAGGCTATCACTTATTTCACTCTAAACCTGCTGTATTATGCATAGCAGCTTTTAAATACCATTTTATATAAATAACTACATTTGAGAAAAGGCTTGTTTTCTTACTTTGATAAGTTATCTTAATGTAAAAATAGTTCCCATAAAATGTGAAAATATTATTGTATGTTATTGTTCGAAAGTTTGGGGTCAGTGATAGTTTATTTATTATTATAATATTTTAGAAATGAATACTTTTATTCAGAAAGAATAAATAAAATTGATCAAAAGTGACAGTGAATACATTTTCAATGTTACAAAAGATTTCCATGTGAAATACACGCTGTTCTTTTGCGAAATGTGTGAAAATTATCTTAAAAATTTATCACGGTTTCCAAAAATAAAAAAAGAAAGAAAAAGAAAAATTAAGCAGCACCACTGTTTTCAACATTGATAATAATAAGAAATGTCATCAAATCAGCACATCTGAATGTTTTCTGAACATTGGAGTTATGCCATCACAGTAATAAATGACATTTTAAAATATATTGAAACAGAAAAGATGAATACAAAAATGTAATAATATTTCACAATATTACTGTTTTACTGTATTTTTGATCAAATAAATGCAGCCTTGGTGAGAATAAGAGACCTCTTTCAAAAACATAAAAAAATCTTACAGACCCCAAACTTTTCAGCACTAGCATATATAAAATAAATATTTAGTATATTACATGTTCTTTTAATAAATCCACTGTCTTATTTGAAACCTAAAAAAGGCTTTATTTTAATTGTTATTAAATTTGTCTGGAAGCCATTCCACAGAAGTATTTTCCATGTTGTTTAAAAATTCCCACTATGTCCAGTAAAATAAAAGCAGCACATACTGTAAGCGGCCTTGGGCAGAAATACTGCAGGGGGAGGAAGTGGCATCAGCATTAGGTGTCAAACCAATAAACCCAGCACGTCAACACAGCTTAATATGAGAACATCAAAGGCAGCAGTCCTCAAACAGATTAACCGTCCCCACTCAGCACTCTGTATTAAACCATCCCAACGCGTGCGTGTGTGTGTGTGTGTGTGTGTGTGTGTGTGTGTGTGTGTGTGTGTGTGTGTTTTCAGTAAGCAGCTGAAGGGCTGACATATCGCGTGGGCACCGCACATCCCTTGGTTAAACAGGCAAAAAGGTGACCTGTAGTGCAGTTCAAATGCAGCGGCTGACACAAGGCCTCACTGTTGTGGGATCTGTACGCTCTGTCTGTCGGCAGACAATGAGACGACTATTTATGCCATGGTACAAGCAGGTTTAGGCTCTGCCACGAGCTCTACAGTACCTTCTCGATACAGGTTACTTTTCATACATGTTAAGTCATCCACAACAAACCCGGTTCAAATAACAAGGAGATAGAGTTGCAGCACCGTATGACTACACTGAAAAAAAATTTGGTGTAGCTTTCCCTTCAAAATAATTTTCACTCATAAATTGTTAGAACATTTCACAAATAATTACAAAGATATGGAGGACCAAACCAGCAAAAATTTAATATAAATAAGTAAATGTAATAATAGCAAATTAAATGGGAATAAATGACTTGCTAAAAAATATAATTAATTGTTAATTCAATTTAGTATTGAATTTACTGTTTTTTTGTATTATTTTCCCACTCTTTATATAATATCTTCTTTATTTATTTTTTAAAATTTATTTTATATTTATTTATGTGTTAATTTATTTTTATATGTATTTATTCCCACAAGTTTCCATTTAAAGAATAACTTTTTATAACTATTTCTGTATATATTCTTACATTTCTATCTCTTTTATGATCATTTGGTAGGTTGGTCTTGTTTGCCATTGGTTTAACATAGACTGAAATGTGCGCTAAGCAAAAAAAAATAAAAAATAAAAAAATAAAATCAGTCCCATAAATGCTGTCTTATGCTCAAATAGCATTTAAAATTGAAATATTTATATATTATTGCTGTCAATCGTTTAAATAATATATATATATATATATATATATATATATATCCATACAAAGAAATGGCAAGTAACACATTAAATTAAACACAAAATTTTGAAGTATATGAAGACTGAAATAGTATTTTCTTGTAAAAAAAAACCTACTCCAATAATCTTCTAGAAATCATGTTTTACAGTGTACACCACAGACAGAGTAGAGTGATCATCAAGCGGAAAACTGAGAGGAAGTTTCTCTGCATTAATACAGAAATTTCCACATAACACTTCCACATATATTAACATCAGAATGTCCAAGAGATCAAAACATCTCTAAAGTTACACGCATGGACCGCCGTACTCAGAATGATTCATGGCTCGGTGTAGGTGGATGCAAGTTCGATTCGGGCTCAACCCCTGGCCGATCCCGAGCTCTACTCACCGGAGCGGATGCGTTGTGGCAGCTGGCTTGAATGCTGCACTCCTCCGCAGTAACAAGAGAAATGTCAGTCCTGAGCAGGTGCATTCGACTGTGGTACTGAGGCCCGTGAAAATGTCAGCGAGCTGCTCGGCACAGGAAAGCCCTGCTCATGGGGCAAAACGTCACAGCTCTGTCCTGCAGGTCCCTGACATCAATACCACCCAATGCATATTGCATGGGATCGCCATCGCTCTCTATCTCAGTCCGCAGAATGGGGTTCACACACAGTCAGACGTTCAAGAACCAGAATGGAATGGAATTTGGTTCCAGCGTTTTGTACAAAACGTAACAGGAAATTAGATCTCAATTCCTAAACCTAGAGGATCAAAATCAAAGAGTGACAAGCGAATTCATGTAAACAGCTCAAAGAGTGACAGCTGAAGTGAAGTTTAGATGCTCATTAAACCGTATTTAACTTTACAAGCCTGACTGAGGATTGCATTTACATTACATTTAGTCATTTAGCAGACGCTTTTATCCAAAGCGACTTACAAATGAGGACAATAGAAGCAATCAAAACCAACAAAAAGAGCAATAAATAGCGAGTGCTATTAAACGGCATATTTAATAAAATGAAAACTCCAAACCTGTTCCAAACCTGTATGACTTTCTTAATTCTGTAGAACACAAAAGAAGATATTCTGAAAAATGTCTCAGTGTATTTTTATCCATATAATGAAAATCATTGGGGTCTAGAATTGTTTTGGTCCCCACTGACTTTCATTGGACAAAAGCTTTCTTCAATTATCAGAAGAAAGAAAGTCATACAGGAAAAAAAAAAAAAATTACATTTTTTTGAAAGTTACGTGACATACGGCCAAGTATGGTGACCCATACTCGGAATTTGTGCTCTGCATTTAATCTATCCAAAGTGCACACACACAGCAGTGAACACTCCCACACCGTGAACACACACCCGGAGCAGTGGGCAGCCATTTATGCTGCGGTGCCCGGGGAGCAGCTGGGGGTTCGGTGCCTTGCTCAAGGGCACCTCAGTCGTGGTATTGAGGGTGGAGAGGGTGCTGGATATTCACTCCCCCCACCTACAATTCCTGCCAGACTTGAACTCGCAACCTTTGGATTACGAGTCCGACTCTCTAACCATTAGGCCACGACTTCCCCCAAAGTCGTGGGTGATCTCTTTTACTAACAAAAATATGTTCTAAGCACGTTTTGTTAGCAATTTGAGAACATTATTAAAGACAAGTCAACTTGAATGAACATAACACAACTGGAAGAGCATTTGTTCATAACTTTGCTAGAACATTAGCCAGAGTTTTGAGAACGTTCCCTGTTAGCTGTGTTGATCTCAGTGAGAATTTCCAAATGATCATTCTGGGAATAAAACGGTTGTGGTAAAACAGGTCAGTCAGGACATGTATGTGCACCTCTATGGAAATAAGCTCACGGTAATCACACAGCAGAAGAGCCTGAGGGCTCTGTGTCTGTTCTCAACAACCATACGAATGCTCTCCTTCACCTGTTCTCATAAACTACAACTCACGTTCAACCTTGCCACCACTAATAATAAACAACAAACCAACCAGAAATCAACATCTTGTTTTTCATTCGCTCTGACAGGAAAACACTGAACTGTTAAGATGCTAATAACTGTTCAGCTGTAAGTGATATTCACTGATCTTCCTCTTTCGGAATACAGAAAAGTGAAGATCAGACGGATGGAGAATGAAGTCAATGGTCATGAAGACTTGTACATTATTCAAGCTTACACAGCGACACATTATAACACGATCCTTTAAACAAACACTAGAACATTTAAAATTGAATCCATAAGATACTGAACTCTATTTCTAAATGTTTTCATTTGGCAACCATTCTGCGGTGCTGTTTTCACAATCCAGGGGAAGTGGACAAATAAAAAAAGCCTTTATACTTTTCTCTAAGCACATGATCTTCACAGACAGCTTTGTTGAACCCCACAGTCATTACCAAGTGAAATCTCCATTGCAGCACATACTGTAGTGTGCCTGCTCACTGAGCCTATGGGGTCAGTACTGAAGGAAGATGCTTTATACACTATAATAAAAACTGGCAACATGGACAATGAATAGTAACAGGCAGAGACAAGAACTGTAATAGGCTTCACTGCAAAACAAATAGCAGAATACTTTGAGAATATGCAGCCAGATAATGGCTCATCTGACACAGTTCATCCTACACTGTATGACCCAGTTATCTACTGTACCTAGATCCTTCAGGATTTGACAGAGCAAGTTTCTGGTCAGTGATTATTCCTCTTTGGTCTTCATAGTATACCGTAGTGGTGTACAAATAATGTAAATAATGAATAAAAGAAAATTTCATATAGAAATGAATATTCATGCCACTATATTAGATATTATATTATATTAGATAGCATGTATCATATATGCGTGCATATAATAGATGTCATTACATTTTCATTATAGCCATATTATGTATATATGTAATATTAATACTTAACTTGTTTGACATATATACACTATAATGCAATTTTTATTCATGTTAAACATATTATGCAAAATCTCAGTAAAATTCTGATTCTATATAATAGACACAAATACTTAGATGCATCAATAATAATAATACAATGCCAGAAATTATAAATTAACTTGATTTTAATTATTTTTTTTTTACGAGGAACAATGTTACTGTACCTAAACTTCCTTGATATTTTGTTGCCTATGACACTACACATGGAAAGGACTACTCAGTACTGCTTAAAATGATGAAAAAGTTGTTCTATACCAAGAAAGCAATGTTAACAGAATGTTTTTTTTTAATTCAACTTACCTGTGGTATATGTAATTCCCGACTGATTTGAAATCCTCCTGTTGTCAGCTGTCGTCCCGCTCTTGTGTTATTATCATCGAACTGCGCTGCTCCATATAATAAAACCATATGAGCTACGTTTCCTCTGACCAATCACCTGTCATGTGCTGTAAGAGGCGGGTCTTATCGTGTAACGATTTCCATATTATGTGCAAATAAACTTAACACTCATTTTAATGCGGAAAAAGTATAGTGGAACTCTTTTAATTTACAATAGGTAGCGAGGGGTAATATTTTAAGAAGCACAAGAGCGGTAAAAGAGGCCTTTTTCTTTAGTTTCACGTGTTTTGTTACTGATAAACGATAAATAAGCTTATCAAATAAACATTTCAATAAGTTGTTTTGTAGTGTCGCCTTTGTCTTCAAATATGCTCCGTTACAACTACTGACCGCATGTTCAGGTGGAGCTGGAAATCTGTAAGGAGAATAACAGCGCCATCTTCTGTGCAGGCCGTTCAACTTCACAAATACAGAAAGTATCCACAAGCAGTGTTGCCAACTTAGCAATTTTGTTGCTAAATTTAGCAACTTTTCAGACTACCCTAGCAACTTTTTCTTACCATAGCACCTTGCAACAAATTTATCTATTTTTAAAATTTATTTGGCAACTTTTAGCAACTTACACAAAAAGAGGAAACTAAAGATGCCTTGCAGTATACATATCGCTTGAATTAAGTTAGCTGCTGTTTACAATTGTTCAATTTACTAGTAATTGAATTAATTGTTCATTTCTGATACACCTTGTTAGTAGCTTGTACCTGTGATTGTTGATCAGTAGGCCTACATGTAAGGAAAAAAATGGAAAAGGCACTAGTAATTTTCCAGGACATTATCCGTTATCCGTTGTAACCCGAAAACACAAAATACAATGCGTAATTAAAAATGCAGGTAAAAAAACGGTGAAAAATCAATACGGAAAAATTCTTCATACTGTGCCCTATTTTTACAGACTCTTGTGTAGCATACTAACTACTAATACACTGCTTATAACTATAATTGTAATAAAAAAAATGTGTAAGTGTTCAATAATTCAATGTTGTATTTAAAAAGTTATTTTTATGTTAATATTATATTATGCACTTATATTATTTTACGAGCAAATCTAAACGAACATATCTAAAATATATTTGTTGCTGAGTTTTGATGCAGTGACACAATTCTGCGTCATGATTACGTGATGATGTCACTGCGCAATGACATCGCAATGTCATTTAGCAACTTCTAGCAACAAATCAACCTTCCTTTAGCAACTTCCCCTGAAAATTAGTTGGCAACACTGTCCACAAGTGCGCAGGCGCAAAACGACAGGCGTTTAGCAGAGCAGGTACACGCTTGCAAGTTCGAAACAAAATTCAAAGAGCCCAAAATGTATGAAAATAAACCTGGAAATATAGTAATATATTAGTAAATACCGACTAAATCATGATTATAATTGATTAGCCTATTTATTTCCTAAATATGACAGAAAAAAATTACACAAATTGTGCTTTGTATGGTGCATTGTAGGCTATTTTAAGCCATAATCCCTCTCCACCTCAAAAATACTGTAAATTTGAAAGTCAAACATGTTCCATACAAAATATTTTCTTTAAGAGACACATGCATTGCAGATATTCTTTTCATATAATGCTATAGAGTATAAGCAACTTTCACTGTCTCAAATCATAGAAAGACTGCAGATATGATACTCGCAGTTCTCTGACTGAACCGAGGAGGTCAAAGAGTCCTTTGTTTTTCAGGAAATGTCAGTCTGGCACAACAACAAAGTGCACTGCAAAATGCTTTCCATTAAATTACAAGCAGATTACATGTGATTGGGAAGAAGAATAAAGCACTACTGGTTAAAAGGACCTCATTGTAACTACCATGTAGAACTGCCCAATCCTACATCTTCTTGATTTCTAACTTATAGATGGTCTGATAACCATCATCCCAAGCATACAGTTGCTTATCCTTTGGGTGGAAATGCAAAGCAGAGTGGCTGGTGTAACGCTTTGGGAAGAAAAGCACAGGGATGTTCTCGGTGTAGATGGTGTCATGGATATCAAACAAGCATTGGATGCTGGACCTTCCACCATAGTGGGAGTTGTAGACCACATATAATGTGCCACAGATCATGAAAGCTGCTTCTGCGTCACGGCTATTGCAGTTGGTGTCCCATGTGTGCTCCATTGCCAGACTACTGTGGTCCAACTTGGTGATCACTAAGTTGCCACCAAAGTCTGGGTCTGCATGGATCGACCAGAGCCCCATTTCATCTACAGCGAGATCCAGCAGGGTGTGAGGATTGAGGGAATATGCCGGCATCCGGCCGGCTCCTGGAAGCAGCAGCCGATCAACCACCGTACGGTTGCTGAGGTGGACCTTCAGGATCTCATTGTTGGTGTCTGCGCTGTGGTAGTACACAAAGCCGTTGTAGACCACATGGCCGGTTCCGTGCCAGGGAAAAGGAAGACGGATAACTTCTGTTTTTTTGATGGAGTTTGGTTCGGTGAAGGTCTTCAGAGAGGTATATGCCAATACTGTACTGTTTCGATTGCCACTAAAAAAGTAAATCTTAGCAGAACCCTTTGTCGGATCCTTCATCCAGGATCCATTGGCGTCGCCTGCTTTCTTGACAATTTTGAGAGACTTGATACCCACAACTTCTGAACTGCAGTCTGGAAGAATCAAGGTCAAGAAATTTATGCAGCTATAGTATATTTAATTTTAGTGTGTATATATATATGTGTGTGTGTGTGTGTGTGTTAGAGATTATCAGTGTTGATATTGGATTGATAATGAATATTTAATTTTGCATGCAATGTTTTTACATTTAGATTACCTGTGCCATCATGTAACTATCATTTAAAGTTATTTCTTTTAATAACACTAATGATTCAATAATTAATTAGTTTATTAGTAATTTATTCTCGTGATGCCAAAGCTTTTTGTCATGGTAAACGTAACTTATAATTTATTATATAATAAGTTAGAAATATATAATAAATTATAATTTATAATAAATGAATTATATTTTAATATTATAAATGTTAATTATAATAATTTATTAGTGTATTTAATACTGTTAATCTTTAGGAAATCTCAAAATGAATATGCATTTACATATACATTATAATCTTGTGATGTCTTCATTTACATTTAGCATTTAAAATATAAGATTTTGGTTTTTAGTGTATTAATTTATTTGGACAAAATAGTATACTATTTAAATATTGGTGCATACTTTCTTGTAGACATGAAAAAAAATGAAACATCTCAAATGCAATCAACTTATATATACAGTTTTCCTCAGGAAATGAAATCTCCTTATGTAATGCACATATTCAAATGTTAACAAATGAAAATGAAAGATGCAGGGCTTAATTCAAAATAACAGATCCCTAAACATCTTATTTACCTTTGCCCTTAGGGATTACAGATGTCTTTTTTAGTTTGGCTTCTTTCACCTGGTGCTCGATCAGCGAGTCCTCAATGTCAACCTGAACAGTGTCAGGGATCTTATTATGCAAGTATTCCACATCTCTCTCCACTCGGTCTAAACGCATAGCAAAGGTGTCAATGTGACCTTTGACCTCTGATTTCAGCGCATTCATCTTGGTCGTTTCACCGTGTATCTCCTTGGACATGTCATACATCCTTTGACTGAAGTGCTGGAAGTCTTGCTCGCATTTGATCAGTCGTCCCTTTTCAGATAAATGCACAAAAATACCATGTGATTACACATTAAAATAAAAATGAACAGAAAGGTTGATTGGAAAACATCTACTGTATTTTTAAAGTTGCAATGTATATGTTACTTGGAGACCAAAAATGGAGAAGCATGCTTTTTGTTAACCAGCTAAACCTTGACCCCCTAATTTGGCCCCCTAAAGTAGGACACAGATCAACAGCCTTGTTAGTCTTGGAGGAACATGCCAAATAATCAATTACATTTTAGAGAAATGGAAAGGGTTAGGCTTTTGGCAATTACATATTAGTGTTATCAAAATATTACACTGTTCTGATTTTATGGTTAGATCAGGTTACATTGCATTTACCAAAAAGAGTAGTTTAGAATGAGTAATATATCTTAAAGTTTAGCTCACAGTAAGCTACTTAATAACAGATTAAAATATTACATTGGTTTCTGTTGAGGCATGTAAAAGGACAAATGTATTTGGCCACAAAATCAAATCTCTCTTAAGGAAAATTGTCTTACCTCCAGCTGCTGAAGTTGTCTCTGAAAATATTCCATGATAAAATCAGGAGTTGTCCTTTGAGCTTGTCCCGTTCCAAGCAAAAGAAACACAGTTACCAAAGACAAAAGCATGATGTATTTGATTTCTTTGTGTCTTGTTTAGTTTGCGTTATATAATAAAACTGAGAGAACTCCCTTCTTATCTAATGTCAGTCTGCTAAACTGGAGCCAGGTGGAGCTCCAGAATCAACTGGTTGTTTGTTATTCAAATTCTGGAACTGTATTGGAAGGAAGATGCTGAAAAGGCAGGTCTTCATAAGCTGTGTTTTTAGTCGTAATAAACTCCAGATGTCCTGACACTCTTTCACTCGATAAATCAACTCTGCAGATCATACGATTCAAATTACTGCATGTTTACTGTATAATATACACCAAACTTGCCTCTCTCCCTTTCAATTTGTCCATTAGCCTTTTAAGAGTTCAAGTTGGAAATTTGAGAAGGGGAAACACATCAGGACACCTTCAGTCAGTCTGGCTATCCAAAATAACTTCAATTTTGGCACACAAGCAGACATTTTCCTGTGGGGGAAAAATGACTTTATTCTTGGAAGAATTCTCAAAGCTCAAAGGAACTTTGTGTTTTGTCTTCAGAATACTGAATCAGTTGTATATTTTAAACCAAAGCCTGAGTTGAGCCTCACGCTAACTAATTAAAAAATAAATTAAATAATTTGATTTGAATTGGTCATACAATCAAAACAATAAACTGATTTGATTTACATTAGTAAGACAAAACACTACTTAGCATTAAAATATTGCTAGCTTCTTTTCAAACAGTTGCACCTCCCAGAAAAATTGTAATGTGGTGATTCTGTTTGTCCATCAGATGGCGCCTTAATACAAAAACAACAATTTGAACTCTGGGAACGGGATTCACACGTGTCCATTGTTAATTTTGTTTGCAAAGACAATGAGAGTCTGTTTACACAGATTAGAGAGATATCCAATCTCCAACAAATCTGGTTTATCAGTGATTATCTGAAATTCAGCATTTTCCCTTGGATAATTCTCTTTAGACGTTTATATGCTCCTGACACCACTGGCCCAAATTCCACTAGTCAATTATTTAGCCTGTTATATAATGGCATCATTCAAAATAGAAATCACAAAACAAGCCTTTTGCATTAACTACAGCATCAGATCATATCTTCCTAATATATGCCTCATTAATTTGCTGTGGGTACTTTTTTTTTTTTTTTTTTTTTTAAATGTTATTATTATTATTATTTCATTTCAACTGAAATGGAAATGAAGCCCGGACAATTGTTAAAACTGAGGTTTTATTGTCATGAGGGGACTGAGCTTGTTGTCAAAGAAAACACAGCAAAGGGAAAGCGACAGGCTCAAATGATGTAGAAACATTTGATGTGGAAACTTTTGTGGCCTAATTCAATCACAACTTTGAAAATTCAAGGAGTTGATTTACTAAAGTAAAGCACACTGAAAATACATGAAGAGAAAAGCAAACCCAGCAAAGCGAGACATAATCTCTCATCAAAGGTTTCATTAGTGGATCTTGGTGTCTCTTCCCATACTGAATGAGTTTAACAAAGTGAAAAAAGTGAAAGTCATGACATATTGTCAAGTATGGTGACCCATACTCAAAATTGCTCTGCGTTTAACCCATCCAAGTGCACACACAACAGTGAGTAGTGAACAAATGCACGCACACACGCACACACACCGTGAACACAGACCCGGAGCAGTGGGCAGCCATTGCTCCAGCGCCCGGGGAGCAATTAGGGGTTCGGTGCCTTGCTCAAGCGCACATCAGTCGTGGTATTGAGGGTGGAGAGAGTGCTGTACATTCACTCCCCCACCTACAATTCCTGCCGGCCCAAGACTCAAACTCACAACCTTTCGATTACGAGTCCGACTCTCTAACCATTAGGCCATGACTTCCCCAACATATCATGAGTGTCTTCATGTCCCTATCTCAAGCCCATAAAAGCTTGCTAATGTGTATGTCTGAAATATTTTTTGGGCTTATAACCATCTCTGCTCTTCTCTGAGCTTATGATCAGCTCTGCTCTGGAATGTTGCATCTAATGCTAAAGCTAATGGTTATGGTTATTTACACAAAAGACTGCATATCAAACAACAGATCCCTAAAATTCCAAAAGGTAAATGACTAGAAATGAATATGTTTATCTCTATAGTTTATTTATACACAAATTAATAAGTGTGAAAGGGTAATTCTGTTCAGAAATATCAGACAACACACTACTGACAAAGTCAAACATCCCTTCTACCACCAAATGAGGGCATGCCTGGTCTCCATACAGTCTCCACAACTGAACCAACCCTCTGACACACTTCCATAATTCCCTCTCATCTTTTTTTAGGGTTTTATCCCTACCAGCTCCCAGCTGTTTTTCGAACTACATATGCAACAACTCATTCATGACTTTGTCAGGAAACTTCAAAGCACTAATTTACGATTCCTGATAGATTTGCAACCTTTGTGTCAAGCAGAAAAGACTGAGCAGATATGAAAAGACTGTAGGTATGTAGGGGCATTATAAAATCCCAGCTAATAATAACAAAAAAAGTTCTAGGAATGTTTTGCTAACATTATTAAGTTATAAAAATGTTATTTCTGAATGTTAAAAATGCCCAGTTTTTTAAATGTTTTAAAAACATTTTCGTGTGAGCGTTAAGGGAACATTACATGTAGGCTAATCATTTTGCAAATGTTATGGAAATGTTAATTTTGAATGTTCTCTTAATGTTCTGAAACAAGTAACATTTAAAAATACTACATGAATGTGCAAATAAGAAGTTCCATGAACAATGTATAAATAACATTTTGTTCTAACGTTTTGAGAACATTATAAAAAGACCAGACAACTCTGAATGAATGGTATTTTAACATTACAGGAAGAATGTTTGTTTTTAACTTTGAGAAAACTTTGGCAGAACGTTAGACAAAATTCTGAGAATATCGCTTGTTAACTGGGATGTTGCATGCGCTTACCAATAAAATGTCATAAAGGCTCTATTTTTAAAATAACATTTTAAACTGGTTTTACTATTTACAATACATTTACTTTTGAACATTTTCAGTGAACCAAGAAAAACAAAGTAGACATCAAGAACAGCACATTGAATATTAAATGTGAATTTTTTTACTTTTTCGGTTAAAATAACTTCTTAGTGGAATATAATGCATGTCTAGCTTCATTTCCCCGAAAAGTGTTTTATGCTATCGCCGACCAGAATGCTCAACCAATGGTGTACATCTGGTGGTGGGACTATCTGTCTCCTGAACCAATCACAGACAGGGATAGTGTTTGGAAACGGAACACAACACTCTCCACTGAGTGTTCCGAAACTTGTTTGAAAACAGTCGTATAGTGTTGGTAGAGGTGTAGAAATTACTTAATTCACATTTAACACCAACTGCAAAATCAAATGATACACATGAAAGTAAGCATTAGTTCTGTGTACATGGACCCTTTAACTGCATTTTCTGTTTATTCTTTTAAATAGTTAAACGCGTCTTGTCTGCTTAGTATTGTACTTTGAGGAGAAACTAGACACTGGATATTCGTTGCTTCAATCAACGGTTATTGCTTAGCTGGAACAAATATGACATTAGGGATCCCTCAAGGCTCTATTCTTGGACTAGTTTTATTCAGCCTTTATTGCCTTGCCACCTCCTGGGAATGTTATCAGAGCAGCTCTGATATTTGAAATGCTAAAAATCATATTATAGTCATTTAGATTTCTGGACACATGACTGTTGTCCTGTCTGATGCTGAACATGCTATTATAAACATAACTTTAATCTCTTATTCAGTATATGTTATTTGTCACTAATAGATTGTGCTAGTGTTATGGCTCATTTAACTATTTGCTTTGTCTGAAATAAGAGTTGTTTGCATTTACTGACCTTGATGTTTTTGTTGAAGTCTTTGTCTTGGTGATTGTACTTGCTTAGCCTTGCAGCGTTTATTAAACATGCTTTGAGAACAGAGACCTGAACGTCTTTCTTCTGAGCTTGCACTGAAGAAAATTAATCACCATTGAAACATTCTGTCTTGCACCTTGGGACTTAGTGGGAAAGCAAGCAGTCTATTTATTCCACTTTAATGTATATGAGGATTTGAATATTCATGTGGTATACTAACGTGTGTTATGTACACATACCCTACTGGGGAAAAATACATTGGGGTCTAAAATAAAATAAAAGCTAGAAATAAACAGACAGTCTAAGGAACTGTAAAAATGTAAAATAATAATAATAATAATAAAATCAATTAAAGACATTATATATATATATATATATATATATATATATATATATAAATTCTAAATAATGTAGTATATATCTTAGTGAGTTGGATCACCCTGATATTTGGTGACATTCCCATGCTGATATACTATGCACCATCACATACTCTAAGTGCTTCGGTGGTCTTGCTGAAACCTGATCTGTTATGAAGATGGATATGGATATGATAGATTCCTTACAGGAATCTGACAGGAGGAAAAAACAGAATGCACACCCACGCTACTTGTGCAAATTCTGCCATATCCTTATTAATTAACATTATTTTATTTTATTTGTTTTGATCCAGTTTTATAATTTGTGTGTGTGTGTGTGTTAAGACCCAAATTTTTCACTGGACATCAAGAGGCAAGCCAACAGGAGGCCAGATATGAAACCAGTGATGAAAATGAAAATTGAAATTCAGTGCTTAAAATTTTATTTAAAAATCTCTTATGATATCTGGGTGTCAAAATAGTAAATAGTAACCAATGCAAATAGTAAAGGCATCCAAACAGTATCTTAAAATTTTGACCTTACAAAAACAAACAAATAAATACATACATACATACATACTGTATTTAACAAATATTTCAAAATTTTCTAATTGTATTTAATATTTTCATTTTCACAAACTGTGAATATACAGTAATTACAATGTTTTTACTTTTCAGGTGTTATTTTTAGAAATTCAATATCCATAATTAGGCTTATTGTTTCACATTTTATGCTCATTTTGAGCACAAAGAATGTGCTTTCTGCAATGTTATTGTGTTGTTTAGTTGATTATGGGAAAATGTGGACATGTGGTCACCTTACCCAACGGTGTCATATGAAAGTAAATACAATTTTTTTTCTTTACCTCTCTCAGTTTTATTTGAGGATGAAGGCATATCATGTGACCATGTGAATTTGCCACAAAATATTGTAGAGTTAGAGAGAAAAATGCAATGCAATCTCAGTGCATTTAAAAGTTCATCAACCTATTCATACCCGTCTTATGCACGATTATATGGTTAGTTGCATTTTATTGCTTGCATTTAACATGGTTTTAAACATCAGAACAAACCTGAGACCCGCACGGCCCACCAATTTAAAAAACTCCTGTGTAGAGGTTCCACTTGAGAGCGAGTTGTAATCTTATCTCATTAGGGTTCAGTTCTATATAAGTGGGTATATCTGTGGGTTTTTATGTGCATTAAAGTGTATTAACATGCATACTGTAAATGTTTGTGCATGTAAAATAAAGAGTGATCATGGGTACCATCATATTGTTTGGACAGTGATATAACCATAGGACGGAGCCTTAACTGTTCCGTGAATGAATTGCATGCTTAGCTGCCAATAACACACTATTATTGGGTAATAGTGAGATCATGGAATCCCCTTGAAAATTACACCAGATAGATGATCAATCCTTCACAGGGCTTTTCAAATAAGTCATGCTTGCTAACTGTATAACCCTAATATTCCAGAATCCCCCTGGGTTCTAAATCAGGGACATGTAACCATAGCGTTGCTCACCTAATTGGCTTCCATTTAAGGCTAAAGGCGAACAATTCACCTCTGAACTGTAATGAGGGAGGATTTATAGCTTGTGAGGATTATAAAGAGGATGAGAGAGGAAAAATAAAATCGCAAACCTGTAGTTAAACATATCACGGTTTCCATTTTGCACCCAAATAAGCCTGTAGTCACACACAGTAAGAATACATTGCTTGGCTAAATGAACCATCAATAATAGTTCCAATGGACCACTGTAACATGCACCTGATGCCACTGATGTTTAAACGGTAAAACTGATAGCCTACTATTTGAGCATTGAAGGCTTCAACATATGTTTGTGTAACCTATATTCTGATTTAGTAAGCACTTCAGAAAGTGTCATACATTGCCATATCATATTCTGGCTTAATTGGATGTGACCCTTGTTAGCATACCCACTCTTAAGTTTAATTTAAAGGTGCAAAAGGAGAAGAATTGAGGTAATTAACCAAATCATCCATGGATATGTCATGCAGCTTGCTGTCAGAACAGGTGTGCGGGGATTGTAGTAGTGTGGAGTGGGGAGACTGCTACTCTATTACTGAAGACATTGTGCTATGCCTGCAGAATTTTGTGATGCAATCTTTAACTAGTCGTCTTAAACTACGACTGAGAGTGAAAAGGTGATCCCGAATACAAAATCCAGGCTCTTATTGTAAAATAATACTTTTTTTTTTCCCCGGGAACTTGACAGGCTGTATCCCCTTTCATTTTTATAGAGATCCAGAAGTAAAAATCCAACTCATTTTCTCTATAGGGCAAATGACTTTGAATGACAACTTATAAACTCTTAAAGGCAGACCTACAGTGAATTACAAGGTTGTAAAAGGGATAGTTCATCCAAAAATGAAAATTCTGTCATTAATTACTCACCCTCATGTCATTCCAAACCCGTAAGACCTTTGTTCATCTTCGGAACACAAATTAAGATATTTTTGATGGAATCTGAGAGTTTTCTGACCCTCCATAGACAGCAATGCAATTGACAAGTTCAAGGCCCAGAAAGGTAGTAAGGACATTATTAAAATAATCCATGTGACATCAGTGGTTCAACCGTAATGTCGAAGCTACGAGAATACTATTTGTGTGCAAAGAAAACACTTTATTCAACAATTTTTTTTTTTGTTTTCTTTGTTCACAAAAAGTATTCTCACAGCTTCATAAAATTACAGTTGAACCACTGATGTCATTAATTTATTACATTTTTAGATTTATTTTTGGCATTTTCGCTTTTTTCATTATGATAGGACAGATCAGAGCTGACAGGAAGCAAAGTGGGAGACAGAGAGGGGGATGGGATCAGGAAAGGTCCTTGAGTCGGGATTCAAACTTGGGACGTTGCGCTGCCCACAAGGCTATCGGCACTGATCACATGGACTGTTTCCCATAAAGCACTGCGAATGATGTGTGCTCTCAAACTACTTAAATATATACATAATAGTGCTGTCAAAATTAGCATGTTAATACAGGCGGTAAATTTTTTCAGTTTAACAGTGTTAAAAATATTTAATGCAGTTAAATGCAGGAGCGGGGACAGTGTTGGCCACTCCACTCAAAACTGCTGCTTCTGTCTCTTTTTTTCTTGATAATAATTGCATTTATTTAGACGCAGAACGTCTTTAAAAGCGCATCAAACAGGAGACTTTTCAGAAGCGCACTCCACTTCGCCTAAGCAACAAGCGTGAGTCAAAGGAGTGCAGAAACGGTACAGACGACAAGGAACTTCAGTAGAACAACAGTCAGATGAGATGTTGTCAGGTCATATGTCAGTAAAAATGAATCTTCCTGTCCTGCATGTGCTCTTCAGTTGCACTCACAAATACGGCAGCGCGCTGTAGCCTGTATCATATTAAAGCACGAATGAAACTACGAGCACGCGTATCAGATCCACGTCATGTTCAGCAGCGGCAGCTCTTAAAGTAACAGCAGCCAAAAAACCTAACAACCCAGCTGCTGTGATGTCTGTTCATCAAAGAACAAAAGAAATAAAAGGAAATCAATAACTTTAGTAAGGATTCATTTAATTTAGAATTTAGTGTTTGATAATTCAATTTCTATATATTTCCTACTTGCTGAAGGGTACAGTTAAATATGACATTTATTATAATGGGTTTATGTGAAGTTTTTTTTTAAAATTCACTTAAATTAGAAGTTGTTATTTTTAAAAGTCTAATAAATGTTAAAATTGATAGCTCTCAATTATACTGTAATGTTGACTGGCTATAGTCAATGGTTAAATATTAGGTATCAGTGATACTTGCCTTCAGTATAAAAAATGTCATTAAACAAATATTAAAAATTTACTGTATGTTGTTTATACATTAATTTGAAGACTGAATGTGAAATTATTGCAATATAAAAGTATATCTAAAAACTTTAATGTTAGATGGATTAATCACGATTCATTTCAGAAAAAATGTGTGATTAATTAGTTATTTTTTTTAATCGATTGACAGCACTAATACATAACCAACATCCCTGTTCATCCTGGATCTGTGAAAGCGGCTAAAACGCTTAATTATACACGCCAGTAGCCAGTTGGCGATGTCACTCTGTAAAGAAACATTACACACCTACACACATATGCATTCCTACAGACTGAACACGTAATACCACATACGCATGACATCACATTTACATAGTTTACACAGAGAAGATAATGGTATCTTTTTCAAAAACTGGCACTTTAAAATCTGTTTTCAAAAGATAGCATTTGAAGAAACATCCAGATAGCAGATGTTTCTGCGCAAGAAATGTCATTAGTTACTAAGCACACTGGCGTTATATAACACTGCTGTGAATACAACCAATGGCAGATGAAAGCAAATATAGAATGACACCCCAAATTGTATTTGAACAGGTGTGTAGGTGGAGAATAATCAGAAAATATGAATGTTTCTCTCCCACTCAGTATTGTTCGGTATAGTTCATGGGTTTATTATAGTTGCTAATTTAATCGATTTACCACTTAGCAACAGAGGCCAAGAACCCTGTGAATCGCCTCCGTGAAAAGTTTGCTCAGTGTGTGATTAACGCTTACATAGATTGTAAGTGATTGTCTCATCAAAGGCTTTGCTCTGCTGATGAATTAACAGTATTGTGGTTTCTCATGTACTATTGAAACCATATCACATACACTACCTTTCACAAGTTTGGAGTGAGTTTCTTTCTTTCTTTCTTTCTATTTATTTATTTATTTTCTTAGATTTTTTTGAAAGAAATAAACACTTGTATTCAGAAAGGATGCAGTAAATTGATCAAAAGTGAACGTTACAAATGATTTTTATTTCAAATAAACGCTATTCTTTTAAACTTTGTCTTTATTAAAAAATCATGGAAAAAAAGGAGGTTTTCACATAAAAACTGAAAAAAGTGGTTTTCTGAAATGATTTCTGAAGGATTATGTGACACTGAAGACTGAAGTAATGATGCAGAAAATTCAGCTTGATTATCATGGGAATAAATAATATTTTAAAATATATTCCAATAGAAAGCTGATTTTTAAAATTATAATAATATTTCACTGTTTTTACTGCATTTTTGATCAAATAAATACAATCTTGATGAGCGTAAGACACTTCTTTCAAAACACACACACACACCAACAACAATCACAATTGTACATTAGTTCATTATATCAGTCTTAATTTTACGTTTAAATTTTAGTCATTTTTTAATTTTTTATTAGTTTTTGTTTTGTAAAAATATTTCCAAATACTTTTTAAATATTTTTTATATTAGTTTTAGTTTTATAACTAAAATTTACTAAACGCAATTTAAATTTAACTGAAAATTTAAGTTTAGTTGAAGGCAACATTTAAATTTTTTCATCATCATTTCAAGGTTTTCATTTAATATTCATGTTTTATTAAATATTTTTAAATAGTTTTAGTTAATAAAACAATCTCTGGGTACCATCAGTGCACCACGGTAAAACCTACAGTATAACTAAAAAAAGCAATGTATGTGCACTTCAACTCTTCAGATCCACCTTACTAAGGGCCTAAAGGGCTCTCCATTAACACCTGCCTCTGCCTCAGTTTTGCACATCACAGAGATCACGCTGTTAAATAATTCATAATGCTGGCAGTAATTAGGAAGCGGTGGGGCCCACAGAACACAGCGGTTACTGGAAACACTTCCCTCTTCACCCTTGACAGTTCCTCTACCCCTGAGTGCCAGCTCCTTGATTAGCAATGTGGGCTATTAGCGCGTCTTCGTACAATTTCAGGTTGCATTAGGTAAACATTGATGGGTCTAACAGCAGGAGGAGGTCTAGCTGCGGTCAATTTACAAAACTAATGCTCCTAATAACAACTAACACACCCTGTTGCTAATAAGAGCAAGTAATGCGACAAAACTAGAATGGTGTCATTATAATTAGCGAAGCCAGCTATAAGCTGTTTTTGTTTTATAGTCTCCAAACAGTTTTGTGGTCATGACGTGAGTCATTGACGTGAGTCATTTTTTTTTTCAAATTTTGCTACTTTTAGCCCAAAGATGTTATTAGTGGTACTAATGTGCCAATATTACTCTTACTTGTACTTAAAAAATTGAACAAACCCCTATCCATAAGTATTAAACTTTGGCATGTAATTCAACACACATTTAATACTTCAAAACATTTTGAAGAAGAACTGCCATAATTAATCAAGCAACATTGATGAGAATAACAGTTTAGAACTTTAAGAAAAAAAATACTTAGAATACTTAAATATGAATTATTAAATAAATTAATTTGATAATATAAATATTAACATAAATATAAAAAATGAAGCAATGTTTAAGGCCAGTTATAATTTAATGTTATTTTAATGTAAATATTTAAAAAATAATCAATGTTTTCCTAACTGACAAATACTTAGGCCAAGTATAATTTATTTATATTTATAGTTTATTTTAATATAAATAGTGTAAATTAAAAAAAAAACAAACAAACAAAAAAAAGTTATGTTATGGGCCAAATATCATTTAATTGATTAATTTTAATATAAATATTTACAAATATTTTAAAATGAAGTTCTTTCAGTGTACGCATTTAACTTTAAAAATTCCAGTTTTTGCTTTGGTATGAAAATGAATTTTGGTATTAGTTTAAATAACTGAAATTTTGATACTGTGACAACCCTACAATCTTTTAAAGCCCAGTTTCAAGTAAATAACTTCCTATTACTTCTTATAAAAAAAAAAAAATAGAAAAAAAAATCTTACTACTTATTTCAAATTGTATTTCAAACAAATTACATAAGCGCTCCATTTTTATGAGCAATTTTAGAAGCCTGCCATTTCTTGAATCTTCCTGACTGAAGTTCTGTGCATCTTTGGCAATCAGCTCTCACTAGCAGCTGTTAGTAATTGTGATCTCCACATCTTTTCTATCATCAGTCCTCGCCCGCTGACTCCGGTAAAAAGCACAGTATGACAGGCATCATTTTAAAAGTTTAGACCCCTCGCACCGATGTGAACCCAGGTCGCTCCACACGTTAGGAAGCCTTAGTGCAGCAGGACACTGATTAAAGAACCATCAATCATCTTTTCTTGCAGATTGCAATTTCTTTCGCTTTTGTCAGGGACCTCTGTGTAGGATCTTTTACCCTCGAATGACATCAGGATAGACGAGCATCAGACATTGTGTTTTTACGTAATAACTTTTATACTGTCTGGATCTGCTTGCAGTCTTTCTTGGCCAGGTCTTCTCTGTAAAACCAGATTCAAACATCAATGGGAGAAACTTGAAAATGAAATAATTAAAATAAAAAATAAAAATAAAATTATAATAAATAAATATTCAAGAGCACGCAAAAAAGCACATTTAAACATCTGAAAAAAAAAATACATAAGAAAAAACTAAAGTTCAAAAGTTTTGGGTCAGTACAATTAAAAAAAATTATATTTTTATTTACTAAGGATGCATTAAATTAATCAAAAGTGACAGTTAAGACATATATTAGGATTTATAATGAAATGTTACAATGAAAAGATTTCTGTTTCAAACAAATGCTCTTCATTGTTATTTCTACAAAAAACAAAATTAAATAAGCAGCGCAACTGTTTTCAGTATTAATAATTATAATAAATGTTTCTTGAGCACATTAGAATGATTTCTGAATATATGCTGTATAAAGTAATCAAATGTATAAAAACACTGCATATTCTCCACTTTGTTAATTAAAAATGTTTCTTCTTATTAAAGTTACAAAAGTGATTTAGTCAGGAGCAGTGAGATTTTCTCTTTTGTTGTTTGATTAACATTAATGACAGCTAGCAGGAATAACAGACTGCTGTCACTTTAAGAGATGCCCACATCCAATATACTGTTACAAGTTTTCATTCTCAGCCATTTTCTTTTACTTAAGACCTAAATTTAAGAGGATACTTGAAAAGATGGGCATTTTCACACATACAAGTGTACGTACATCTTAAAATCACTTGTTTTTAAACTGCAAGTACGTTTTCGTGACCACATAACACAGCAACGTCATGTAAGCGTGTAACCGCAATAGAGACCATAGTCCAAAATTTCTACCGTTAATCGATCTAGCGGTATATCGCCCACCCCTAAATACATTACTGCTTGAAATACATTAAAAAAAAAGTTTTTAATTGTAATATATCCCAATATTACTGTTTTACTGTATTTTTGATCAAATAAAATGTAGCCTTGATGATCATAAGAGACTTTTTTTTTTTTTTTTCAACAAAATTAAAAAATCCAACCCAGGCTCATGAAAATGTGCCTCTATATACATTACAACACCGTAATTACCTTACTGCATGTTTCGCGGCAGTTTCAAAGTGAAATGTCCAGAGAGTGGTGCTAAAATAAACGTTCAATACATAACCGTGGCACGTTGGTACACTATTGCTGTGTTTTTATTATGCTGCTTGAGGTAAGTATTTCAGCTGTTCAGAATTCAAATATCCGGTGAGTGTCGCTAAAGGTTAATGCTCTATCGTGCTGGAAATATCCCCTACACCAAAGCCAACCCTACCTTTGTTGATGGAGCTGTGCTATTTTAACTTCCTTATGTGGATTTGAGCTGTTTTGTTGAACCGTAGTTTCATGGGGTTCGTACCGGAGTTCTTCATCACTCAAGTGCAACGCTGTATCTCGTGAGCTACCAAGTCACGCATATAAAGCTGTATAAGTGATGACAACGTTCAAAAGTATCAGTTTTCCAATGGCGAAGGATGTTAAAGTTGTTTTGAAGTCATAACACAACATTCGGCAAGTAATTGTGTGAAAATTAGGCTTTATTAATCAAAACTCTGTTCCTGTAAATTATATTTTGTGTGAAAAAGAATAAAAGTTGTCAGGGTTTTACTGCCTCTAATGTTCATTTTAACTGGAAACTGCAGTGAATCATATATATATATATTTTTTTTCCAATTTTGCAGAAATATATAGAGGCATGTATTTCCAATGAGCCTAGGTTGAAAAAAAATCTTAATCTCAAACTTCTGAATGATAAACATCATTATTTTTTTTTAAATGATCAAAGTGTCAGTTTCTTTCCAGTATTTAGTTTTGGCATAAATCATGACTCGAGTCTTTTTATGCATTTCTTATATATTTTTATACAGTAAGACTTTACAATAAAATACCACAAAATAGACCCTCATGCACTACACTTCAAACAATATTAGTGTATTACAATGTGTTATACAGATACATAAAACATGACAATGTCAAAAATACTTACCTCTCAACTAAAGTTTTTAACAATAGCAGAACAATGTTCAAGGCTCGTTTTATAACCAAATACTGCTCACACAAGGTCACTTCACATGCAGTGAACCTGACACTCTTCTTCTATCCAGGAATCCTTACGGCTAAAGAGTCCTGGGTGTTTACTGCATTGTGTGTGTGCACACATTTAAAGTGACCTTTAACAGAACCGAGATATTTTTCTCTCTCGCGCGCCTTCCTTTTCATTAAAGTTGTGAATTGGACCATGCCGGGTGTCTCCATGGCTGAAATTTGACGGCATCCATTACGGGGAAGGAGGTGTCCTCAGGGAATTACAGGAGCCTTGGCTCCCGCCGGCCGTACTCTGACCAACCCACTGCCAGAGAGAGAAATCAGAGTTAGATGAGGAGAACTCCAATCAGATCAGATGCTGAAAATCATATTTAAAGTGCACACGTAATACACATCGTGGGAGGAAACCAAATTGAATTCCGTGACACTGAAGGGCCCAAGTGCTGCAATGTCATTATGAGTGTACTGTCACAATGGTCCTCTCAGTGCCCGAATGGCTCGTTTTTGCCTTCGAATCAATTGCGGCTGTGCTACGGCTGCAAAAATCAGCTGAAATCTTCATGAAACCCTTTCACTGACCTCAGGTTTCCCTTTTTTGTTTGACGTGATGCTGACCACCGTCTTCTGAGATGCGATTTTCATATTTGTTTATGCGAGTTGTGCTGAGGCTATAGAGGTTTTGGCTTCCTTTTTGTTTAATATTATGGCGGCTCCAGGAGCATAACATGGTTGAGGATGACAGGGAATTATGAATTATTGAAGATGTGTAGTCTGTGCTTCTGAGAGGTCAAAGATTTGCAAACAAGATTTCAGAGCAGTAATGTGTGAAAAGCTTTAAAAAAAGGGAAAAGAGATGATGAAAATGAGTGTTAAGCTAAGAGACTTTATGGGATTCCTCAAAGGGGTCGGAGGTAAACAGATAAGCCGTTATGCTGGACTTTTCTGACAAAATTTTATCACCTGAAATGACTTTTCGCTAGCTTTTATAGTTTGTTTCCTCAGCAAACTTTTATGGGTTTGGTTGACTCCAATAACATCTGCAGTGCTGTTTTGCATGATGTAATAAAGGCAGCATATGATGAGAAATCGAATCTCATGTAAACATACTGAAACTTTCAGAACTAAACATTTCCTTCTCAATCCTGAAAAGAAAACAGAATCATCTAATGAACTTATCCAGCAAAGTCCTCCTAAATCTCGGATATTAGAAAGCCAAATGCAGTAGAGCATAGTGTAAGGAACGTCAAAATCATGGGTTCGATTCCCAGAGAATGCATGACCACATTTAATGTATTATGCCTGAAATGTTGCTTTGGATAAAAGAGTCTGCCAACTGCATGACTGTAAAAGTAAAAATTAACACATGAATACATTTCAACAGCACCTATTTGGTGTTCAGACAAGAAGGAAGAACAGCAGGATACTATTGTTTCTAAACACTAGAATAAATAAGACTAAAATGTGGCAGTGTGTGTATTTTCCACAACTATTAAAAGAATGTACATTAAAAATAGTGTATAAAAATAAGAAAAATTAAATAAATACAAAAATAAAAAATATATACAAAATACAAAGCACATAATAAAATGTTATTATTAAAAATAAATGTAAATGTATAAATAAATTGATAATCATAAATAAAAGCAAATAAAAATAATATAAACAAATTAAATAAATTATAGCAAATAAATATGAAAATAAAATATAAAAATAAAATGGGAAACAATATAGATTTTTTTTGTTTTATTCCATTTATTTTTATTATCGTTTTGAAAAAAAAAAAAAAAAAAAAGTTTCATAATTTACAAAGAAAATATAATTTAATTATCTAAAAAATGTGTCCTGCATTTTCATGTCACTACCGAAACAGTGCATGTTTTAGTCCATTGGCTGAGTCTGATTTTAACTAAACCCCTATATTTACTGTATGATCAGGAAATATTCTTGTATCCCTCTCTCTCATAGCTACATCATTTTAAGGTAAATGTTCAAAAGTCTGAAAAATGTATGTGTAACTTTAAAGAACGTCACTACCAAACACCTTTTTTTCTGCAATTAAGCACACTTTTTTGGGAGTTATTCTATAACATTTAGTTTTTATACAGTATGTGTACCACTGTTCAGAACTGTGCTAGCTAACCATGTGCTGATTAGCATATTTGAGCTAGGTTCAAAAGCATCTAAAATTGTCACTACCGAAACGGTTACTACCAAAACTTTTTTCAGTAGTAACAGTTTCAGTAGTGACATCTTTGTTTTTTTGGGTGTTATCCCATAAAAATTTCACTACCGAAACAGTCATGACTGAAACATGTCATTATTGTTTCGGTAGTGACAAAAGAGAACACATAATCCTCATATTTGGGAGAAATAAACAAAATTTTGGTACAGTTATGCAAATTTTTTTGCGTTTAAGTGTTTTAGTATGCAAGTTAAAATTCTATAATGTGATGTGGTCGCTACCAAAGCATTACTGTCACTGCCGAAAATGTGCAGTCACAACCGAAACATGGGATGTTTTGTCAAAAATTAAGTATACTGAATGTATTTACAATGCTGATGTAAACAAAATCTTAATAGGTCAAAATAGCCCTTCTTATTAAATGATATATTATTGTGTTTCGGTAGTGACAAATTTGGGGAGAGAACAAATATTCCAAAGCTTTCTGAAAATACAGTATGAGAATTAACTGCACAATTACTAGAAATGTGTACCTTAGATAGTCTGCATACATACAAAATTTGTGGAAATAGACATTTGTTTCATGATATTTCCAACTCTGACTTTGAACCAATTCAGTAGAATGGCCCATATACTGAACAAGGAGTTCGACCCACCTCCATTACATTGTCAATGTAATTATGTTTGAATAGGTCATCTTTCCCACTGATACGCATGAGAACATTTCATCATATTGTGGGCTTCTTCAGCTTTTCTCCCAAAAGATGCAAAATAGATGTGTCTATTAACATTTGAACATGCCTTTATTTATATTATCTGAAGAACACCCAGAATATACAGCCCTGGATCCAAGAGTAAATTTAAAGATTGATTCAGAAGACCTCCAAAGCATCAGCAAATGTAATTAACAGGCTGTTAGTGAAACTAGGTCTTTAAACACTTCACAGAAAAAACAGATCATTCTGTTGAAAGTGAAAAAGCAATAATGGTTAGCTCAACATTACCTCTACAAGCGGATGCCAGCGGGCGATGGGTTTGCGTGGGTACGTCAGCATCTCATTCCAGTGATCGCGTCCCAAACTCTGAGCTCTGTTTCCCACATGGCACACGCCTATAACCTCATTGTGACCTACGCTGTGAATGAGAGGAGCATATCCGAGCTGAAAATGCGACCGCAGAACCATGACGCCCCACAAGCAATGTCTCTCTTCCAACTTTTAAAGTGAAAAATATGATGATTTTTGCTAGATATTTTTGTATACCTTTCACTCCATGCATCACAAGGACACTAGGTCTCTCTGTCTCCTTCCATGCTCTATTCATTTGTTTGTGCAGCAGCGATGAGGCACTGAAACGCTGCAGTTCGTACTTCTCAAACAGGACAGTGATCTAAATCTGATATGAATCTCTGGCTGCATTGGGAATATACAGCTCAGGCTGTTCCTCAGATCACCCACCAGCACTAAGAATAAACTTCTATAGTCTCTGAGCACTGTGCTTGGCAAAAATTAAAAGCATATTTCATTTAAATGAGACTCTTTTTCAGTTCAAATTTGACAGTGAACGCTCACCAGCTCCCTCCACACCGCTAGCTGTACGTTTGGATTAGCTCTGCTAAAACTGAAGGGCTAAAGCGACTTTGAAAAGACAGGCTTATCTAACAAGACCAAGCTGGATTGGATGCTTGCCGCTTATATATGTTGGTCTTTACAACAAGCTAGTACAAGATCCTAATAAAAGGCAGCTAGCTATATTAAAGCTCAATTCAAGGCGTTTTTTGAACACTGTGCATGAACAACGAATCAGTCATTTTCTGAATTTCTTCATGTAAATGAATCGTTTGAACAAATCAGTTTGCTAAAATGATTCAGACTTCCCGGTGTGACATATTTGAATGTGTTTGATCATTTCTTCAGTTCATAGATGGAAATGTGACAATGATATAATACTATGATGTGAGTAATGTAGCTAGTTTTAAGTTTCTTACCGGTCATAGTCCATTACTGCTATTAAAAGACTTATTTGGTCGATGTTCTCAGGTGGAACATCAAAAACAATGGCTTCATTGTAGAATAAAACACGTTATTATGGTTGTCTGACATGTGCCGTTAAGCACTCAATACAGATTTATGGGAACAGAGAAGTGTTTCACCTCTAGGGAATCCTGTTTTTGCACTTTGCTATCCACGCCTAACAGCGAGCAGAAACCTGCTGTCTAATTATCACGTCTGAAAATAGCCGCAATTTGCACTTTAAAAAAAAATAAAAATATTAGAGATGTTCATATAATAAACTAAAAATGCAATCCATAATTAACATCATCATAATGAGCCTCAGTGTATTGGGAGGCAACAAAGCATAAACATTGCTTTAATGGTGATCCTGTCACACGTACATCACTCAAATTTATGATAACGACTGTTTATTTGAATATGGCACCAGAAAAACGCTTTCACAAGCTGATGTACTGCTGTATATGATTGTGATTTTTTTTAATGTTTTTGAAAGAAGTTTCTTATGCTTACCAAGGCTGCATTTATTTGATAAAAAAATACAGTAATATTCTGAAATATTATTACCATCCAAAACAACAGTTTTCTATTTTAATATACTTGAAAATGTTACTTATTCCTGTGATGCAAAGCTGAATTTTCAGCATCATTACTCCAGTCTTCAGTGTCACATGATCCTTCAGAAATCATTCTAATATGCTGATTTGCTACGTAATAATTAATAATGGTTCTGACTAATATCAGTTCAACAGTTTTTGCTGCTTAATATGTTTTTGTGAAAATCATGATACATCTGTAGGATTCTTTAAATAGAATGTTAAAAAAGAACAGTATTTGAAATAGGAATCTTTTGTAACATTATGAATGCTTTTACTGTCATGCTTTACGGTTACTTTAATGCATCTTTGCCAAATAAAAGTATTAATTTATTTTTGTTTTTAAATTTTGTACTTTGTATTTTATAATTTGTTTTATATAAACATTGAGTACTAGTGTATCAAGGTTTTCACAAAAATATTATGCAGCAAAAACTTTTCAACATTGATAGTAATCAAAAATAAATAAATAAATAAATAAATTAAAAAAAATATTTTTTTTTTACCTGATTACTATCAATATTGAATAAACACACACACACACACAAAAAGAAGAAAATATTTTAAATTGTTAAAGTATTTTACAATATTATTACTTCATTTGCTATGCTAAACAGCTTAACCAACTGCTTGGACAAGACCTCTGGAGCAAACCAGGGTTAAATGCATTACCCTAGAGCACAATCGCGATATAACCGATGTGATCTAGGTAACCATGTAGTTTGTGGGTCACCAGCGGTCAACTGTTATGCATACATGCAGCTCTGTGGTTCATCTCAATGCGTTAATGCAATGACACAACAGGATGGAAGAGAAGATGACGTCCATACATTAGTAATGAATCAAAGTGTGTGCTGAACCCAAATGGACCTTTAATGCACAAGGCAGCCAAGCGCTGGCCGATCCCACAGCTGCCAGAACTTTCACGTGCTGTCAATTATTAACTGATCTATGTTAATGGACAAGCTCTGCACTGGGATCAGATGGGTGTGTAGTATTGCTGAGAGCATGTTAGAACTTTTATCATTACTTAGCCTCCCATATCTTTCTTCCCCCCCCCCGCGGATAAGATCTCGAAGTTACATAAGGCCCATTAGTCGGCATTACAGGAAAAACTTTGTCTTGCACTGTGAAGTATTATTTTTATGGTTCAAAGGTTTGGGGACTTTTTCTTTTTTTTTTTTTAAATACTTTTATTAGGCAAGGATGCATTAAATTGATCAAAAGTGACAGTGCTGTTCTTCTGAATTTTATATTCAAAGAATTGTGAAAAATATAATCTATCACTTTTCCACTAAAAATCAAGCAGAACAACTGTTTTCAACATTTATAAGAAATGCACCAAATCGGCATATTAAAATAATTTCTGAAAAATCATAAGAGACTAAAGACTGAAAATTCCGTTTGTACCAAATGTAGCCTTGGTGAGTATAATAGACTTTTATCAAAAACATGAAAAATCTTAGCAACCCCAAAATTTTGAAAGGTAGTGTTTATAAATGTAAACAAACGTCTTTGACACTGGCACATATTTCCCTGTTTTAAAACTAATTGAAAAAAAATAGCACAAATAAACAAACAAAAAAGACAAATCAATTTAAGTTTATACTTAAAAAAAAAAAAAAAAAAAAAGTCAGTGGGTTAAGAAAAATCAACTTAATTCAAGATAAATTATCTGAAAAGGTGTTAACTTATTAGTCATAAATGGAAACTCATATCTGGACTCGAGCCACTCGTACATCATAAATTAAGTGGCTTTTGACTGAATTCAGACTCTAAATTTTAGAGACCAACAATGAGACATGGACTGCTCATCAACAAGGTTTTTAAACTTTTAAACTAAATTTGGCCTTTACCAAAACACCTGAGACTTGGCTTAGACTATCTAAAATGCTTCAAACTTAGACTTCATCTCAAACGCTTGACACTTGACTTGTTTTAATGATGTTAAAACAAGAAAGTGACTGATTTAGCGAACAAGGTGTGTGTGCTTGCCGGTCATGGACTTCTTGTCTTTCTCGAAGCGACTTTGGGCATTGTAAAGGAAACTGCATGAGTGGTCAGCACACCTCATTGGGCTTCTAAGGCTTCCTGACAAATCTAATCATCTGTGATTGTGTGTATTTGAGGAGCTCAGAGGGCCTGTTAAGATAGATCAGTCCCATCCTGAGCAGTTCACAGCCCTCGGGCTTCTCGCGCAGTGGGGGGGCTCCATCTATTACGGTGAAGCAGAAAGGTCAAAGAAACAAGCAGCACAGATAGGCTCATTATCTGGCCAGGTCACAGCGTCTAGCTATGCTGAGAGCCGTGTTCATTAATGCTCTACAGGGATGAACTGGAACTGGTTGGTGTTTTCCTGCCTCACAGAACTCAGACTCAAGTCCACTTCCACAACTAGTTCTCTATCAACTTTAATTGCCTTTTCAATGCAGGAAGAAGGATTCAAACACCAAGTTCAAACACTGATGAATGGTCAGTTTGCCATTATGCAAACCGACCAAATCCAGAGGTAAGTCTTTGTTTCTAAAGGTTCAAATACAGTGGCAAACAATCTTTTTTCACACTATTGGCATATTTAAAGGGATAGTTCACCTAAAAATGACAATTCAGTCATTATTTACTCAATCTCAACATGTATGAGTTTCTGTGTTCTGTACAACACAAAAGAAAATATTTATATAAAATAAATATATATATATATATATATATATATATATATATATATATATATATATTTTTTTTTTTGAAAATATATTCTTGTGTGTTCCTCAGAAGAAATATACACTACTTGGAAGTAAATTGACAAAAAAAAAAAAAAAAAAAAAGCATTGTAGCAATACGGTTTCCTGCTTTTAAAAATGGGAAAATAATTTTTCCTGGCAAATTTATTTGAATTATATTTCTTCTCATATTGGATGGCATCCTAGTAACATCAAAGTATGCAGAAAGATCAATAAATGTAATGGCCTGTGGGCTTGAGGTAATGTAGGCAGTTTGTGTCTGTTGTTCTTTGCACATAATAATTAGTGTCTAGGAAAGGGAGTGTGGCTAAGGGAGCAAGGTAATGTTTCCTCTTGTTGCCCGTGTCTCATCCATACGAAGCACAACCTTTATTAACAGAGAGGTTGACTCTTGCTGCAAATTAAATCCTAAATTGGATTCTTCTCATCAAGCCAAATCCTGGTTGCTTCATTATAATGACGAATGCTTTGCGTTTTAAAGCAATAAGCTCACAAAACGAAGAAATAAAAAGCTAGAGGCTTTTGTTTAAAGGATTAGTTCACTAAAAAGCCATCATTTACTCACCCACACGTTGCTCCAAACCTCTATGTCTTTATTTCTCCCTTGAAACACAAAATTTAAACAATGTTTATGCTACCATCTTTCCATACAACAAGATTAAACCATGATTAGGAGCTGTTATGCTACAAAACGCACAAAAAGCATAATAAAAGTGATAAATTATGAAGTCTAGATTTGTGAGACAAAAATGACCAGTCTTCACAGAAAAACTTTTGGATTTCAAACGTCATTGTCCAAAACCTACACTCATATACATATGCTGTCACTGATGTCAAACCTGTTGTAACATTTTTAATGGGCCAAGTTTGAACAAGCATTCATGTGAATGAGATTTAATACTTGGATATGCTGAAAAAAAGGACAAAGTTTTTGATTAGTGATTTTACCCATACTCGGAATTTGTCCTCTGCATGTAACCCATTCAAGTGCATGCACACAGTAGTGAACACACACCCGGAGCAGTGGGCAGCCAATGCTGCGGCGCCCGGGGAGCAGTTGGGGGTTCGGTGCCTTGCCTGTCCACTCTCAGTCGTGGTATTGAGGGTGGAGAGAGTGCTTGTTATTCACTCCCCCCACCTACAATCCCTGCTGGACCTGAGACTTGAACCCACGACCTTCGGGTTACAAGTCCAACTCTCTATCCATTAGGCCACGACTGCCCTGTAAAGAAATACTCACTAAAAGTACTTGAAACAACACACCTTTACTTGAGAATCAGCACTGTGTCAAATGTTAACACTTTTCATTGTTTTTGTCTTGAATACGAGTGTGCTTTGATTTACACTTAATGACCAGAGTATGTGAGCGGAGCAGAGTGGGAGTGGAGTGGTGTGATTTTGAACGGAGCGAGGAGTGGATTTTTTAAAAGTCGGAGCGTCGTGGTTTTCACTCACTCCAAGAGCGCTCCATCACAAGCACAATTCATCCCAACAGCCCGTAATATAACTGCATATTTAGCAAGAATTCACATGTTAAACATAGCCTATTTAGCTAGCTTGATAGAGATGGATCACTCAAATCAGAAAGAATGTGAAGGCTATGGCAACAGACATGAGAGGGAGGTTATAGTTCAAGGAATTTGTTTGTTCCTTCTAGGTAGGCCTACTGAATATTTTCAGGTGAAAGCATGTTTTAAACAGGTACTACAACACTTATTCATACGCAATCGCTTTCTCAAAATAATGCATTCAAACAAATGTAATCTTACAGTGCTACTTCATCTGTATCTGATTTCAAATGAGCAGAAATCTGTAAGAAACACAGATATACATAGGTAAAATAACTGACGAAAATGTACTGTTATTTTCATCAAAAACATCTGCACTGCAAAAAACAGCAATTATACATTTTGATGCTGACAACCATGTTATTAGCTTGGCATGTGTTAGGAAAAAAGTTTGCACACTAGTGTTCCAATAAGCCACTTTGAAACTCTTTTCTTTTCTTTTCTTTTTTTCTTTTAATATACGTTATGAACAGAACCGTGATATTTCAAACATACTGAAATACTTTAGACGCAGAGCGGTGTTTCTGATATCAGTGAGCGCAGAGTGAAGTGGGAAATGGTGAACCCGGAGCGGAGCTGGAACGGAGTGGTTATTAAATGCTCGGAGCGCGCCACTCCGCTCACATACTCTGCTTATGACTGCCTGATTGTTTCATTTTTCTAACTTATGTAAATCAAGTGGAAAAAAAAAATATACAAGTGCATTAAGACAAAAATATACCTTCATTGAACATGCATTCTTTGAAAAGTCATAATATTTTATGCAATGTTGCTTCTCAGTTAGTTACAATTAATTATTACTAAAACAAATATACAATCTACACGAATACATTTTAAACTAATTTAAAATACATTCTCTGAAAACAACTCTTCTTCACTGCTGCTTCTCAAGTAAATCTATATTGTTTCAAACATTTTTGGATATTTTAACTGGAAAATATATGATAAAAAAGAAGTTGAAATTGGTTACATTTTATTGATTTAAAGTAATGGAAACTGATCATAATATATATATATATATATATATATATATATATATATATATATATATATATATATATATATATATATTTATTACACACACACACACATATACAGTACTGTGTGCAAAAGTCTTAGGCCACTAGTATTTTCACCAACACAAAATGGTTTTAAGTCAGTTATTTCTATCTTTTGCAGTAGTGTGTCAGTAGGAAATAACAGTTTACATTTACAAACATTAGTTTTGCCATTAATCGTAATAATCCAGTAAGATTTTTGTTCGCACAAGGAGTCTGACAACAGCCAGTGCTCCACACAGAGATCTGATCTCATCATCATCCAGTCGTTCTGGAGTGACGTGCAGAAACAGAACAAACTGAGATAGACTGAATCCAGAAGAACCGTGGTAACGTCTCCAAGATGCTTCAAGAGACCTACCTCTTGTAGTATATACTATATTACCCCTTCTTTTTTTCACGTTTTGTTATGTTGCAGCTTTATGTTAAACTGCATTAAATTACTTTTTTTCCACATCAGTCTACACTCCATACACCATGATGGCAAAGCAAAAACAGAACTGTCACAACTTTGTAAATTTATAAAAAATCTGAAATAAGTATGTTGCATAAGTATTCAAACCCTTAACTCAGTACTTAGCTGAAGCACCTTTATAGCCTCAAGTCTTTTTTTGTTTGATGCGACAAGCTTTGCTCATCAATATTTGGCAATTATCTGCCATTCTTCACCTTACCTGTTCACCTCTGGATGGGGGCAGATGCACATTTTCAGGTTTCTCCAGAAATATTTGATTGGGTTCAAGCCCAGGCTGTGGCTGGGCCACTCAAGGACATTCACAGAGTTGTCTATAAGCCACTCTTGCTGTGTGCTTAGGGTCATTGTCCTGTTGGAAGGTGAGCCTTCTGCCCAGTCTGAGGTTCTGAATCCTCTGGACTGGGTTTTCATGAAGGATATCTCTATATTTTGGTGCACTGAGCTTGTCTTCTACTCTGATGAGTCCCTCAGTCCCTGCCGCTGAAAAACAGCCCCACAGCATGAGGCTGCTACCAGCACACTTTACTTTTAGGATGGTACTCTACAGGTGATGAGCAGAGCTGGTTTCCTTCAAACATGATGCTTAGAATTGAGGTTCATCAGACCAGAGAATCTTGTTTCTCAGAGTCTGACGGTCCTTTTAGGTGCTTTTTTGCAAATTCCAAGTGGGTTTTTGTGTGTCTTCACTGAGGAGAAGATTGAGTCTGGCCACACTGACATAAAGCCCAGATTGTTGGGGTGTTGCACTGATGTTTGTCCTTCTGTAGGTTTCTCCCATCTGCATATATGATCATAGAGTTCAAATAGAGTGACCATCAGCTTCTTGGTCACCAGTCTAGACAAGGCCCTTCTCCATCAATTGCTCAGTTTGGCCAGGAGGCCAGCTCTAGGAAGAGTCCTAGTCGTTTCAAACATCTTCCATTTTTTATAATGAAGGCTACATGATTCTGTGAACAGAATTTTTTCTGAACTGTTCCCCAGATGTGAGCTCTACAGGCAGTTTTGACCTCAGGGGCTGGTTTCTGCTCTGATATGCATTTTCAGCTGTTAGACCTTTTATTAAGATCATACCCATTTAATTGAATTTGCCACAGGTTAACTTCCCTCAAAGTGTAGTAACATCTACAAGCAATATGAATGCTCCTGAGCTAAATTTCAACTGTCCCAGATAAGGGTTTGAACACTTATGCAATGGAATCATTTATGGTTATGTATAATAAATTTAGAAAGATGTTAAAAACCTGTTATTTGCTTTGTCATTATGGTGTGTGGAATGTAGATTGTTGTGGAAAAAAAGTAATTTAAAGCAGTTTAACGTAAGGCTGTAAAATAAAACAAAAAAAAATGAAAGGGTCTGAATACTTCTGCAAGGCACTGTGTGTATGTGTAATATATATATATATATATATATACACACACACACACACACACACTATCTCACAGAAGTGAGTACACCCCTCACATTTTTGTAAATATTTTATATCTTTTCATGTGACAACACTGAAGAAATGACACTTTGCTACAATGTAAAGTAGTAAGTGTACAGCTTGTATAACAGTGTAAATTTGCTGTCTCTTCAAAATAACTTAACACACAGCCATTAATGTCTATACCGCTGGCCACAAAAGTGAGTACACCCCTAATTGAAAATGTCCAAATTGGGCCCCAAGTGTCAATATTTTGTGTGGCCACCATTATTTTCCAGCACTTCCTTAACCCTCTTGGGCATGGAGTTCACCAGAGCTTCACAGGTTGCCGCTGGAGTCCTCTTCCACTCCTCCATGACGACATCACAGAGCTGGTGGAGGTTAGCGACCTTGCGCTCCTCCACCTTCCGTTTGAGGATGCCGCACAGATGCTCAATAGGGTTTAGGTCTGGAGACATGCTTGGCCATGCTTGACCTTTACCCTCAGCTTCTTTAGCAAGGCAGTGGTCATCTTGGAGGTGTGTTTGGGGTTGTTATCATGTTGGAATACTGCCCTGCGGCCCAGTCTCTGCTTCAGTATGTTACAGTACACGTTGGCATTCATGGTTCCCTCAATGAACTGTAGCTCTCCAGTGCCGGCAGCACTCATGCAGCCATAGACCATGACACTCCCACCACCATGCTTGACTGTAGGCAAGACACACTTGTCTTTGTACTCCTCACCTGGTTGCTGCCACACACGCTTTACACCATCTGAACCAAATAAGTTTATCTTGGTCTCATCAGACCACAGGACATGGTTCCAGTAATCATGCCCTTAGTCTGGCTTGTCTTCAGCAAACTGTTTAAGTGGGTTTTCTTGTGCATCATCTTTAGAAGAGGCTTCCTTCTGGGACGACACAGACCAATTTGATGCAGTGTGTATATGGTCTGAGCACAGACAGGCTGACCGCCCACCCTTCAACTCTGCAGCAATGCTGGCAGCACTCATACGTCTATTTCAAACACAACCTCTGATAAGTGACGCTGAGCACATGCACTCAACTTCTTTGGTCGACTGTGTATGCAGGGCCTGTTCTGGAGTGGAACTCCGTCCTGTTAAACCGCTGTATGGTCTTGGCCACTGCTGCAGCTCAGTTTCAGGGTCTTGGCAATCTTCAGCCTACGCCCATCTTCTTTATGTAGAGCAACAATTCTTTTTTCAGGTCCTCAGAGAGTTCTTTGCCATGAGGTGCCATGTTGAACTTCCAGTGACCAGTAAGGAGAGTGAGAGTGATAACACCAAATTTAACACACCTGCTCCCCATTCACACCTGGAGACCTTGTAACAGTAACGAGTCACATGACACTGAGAGAAAATGGCTAATTGGGCCCACTTCTGGACATTTTCACTTAGGGGTACTCACTTTTGTGACCAGCAGTTTAGACATTAATGGCTGTGTGTTGAGTTATTTTGAGGGGACAGCAAATTTACACTGTTATACAAGCTGTACACTCACTACTTTACATTGTAGCAAAGTGTCATTTCCTCAGTGCTGTCACATGAAAAGATATATGGTCTGTGTATATATATATATATATATATATATATATATATATATATATATATGACTGTTAGTCCAATTTTCTCCTTTGTATGGTTTCTTTCTCTGACCTCTATTATTACATGGTGAAGTGGGCGGGATTTGGTGGGAAGAGGCGGATCACAGCATCCAAACAGCTATTAATGCGCCGACCACGCCCTCTTTTTGTGTGCGAGAGACATTAAGGGTTGGACCTCATGAAGCCAATTCCTCTCAGGCGAAGTAATTGAATTATGCCCTTCTATCTGTAGACTATAGGATAACAGACGCCTCTGCTCTCATAAGCACTTAAATCAAGTCAGCGGTAGAATTATGGTCACTTGTGCACTGTGAATGAAATTATAGTGCAGTTGTGAAGAGGGTGAATATGGTTCGGAGAGAGTCTATCTAGTGTGATTCTCCATCTCCAATCCCACCAACTCTCACTTGTTCAAGGCCCTATTAGCAGGGAGAAGGGCTGGTCGCCACATCAGAAGGAAAGACATTGATGAAAGTCAGGGCAATGTAAAGAGGCATGTTAACATTTGATGAGTCGCTGATTTTCCATTTTGTGACCAGACCACAGATAGTCTTGAGCTCATAGCACTGGCACAAAACATTAATTTCATAATAAACTAAAATATAAACTCAGAGTCATTTCAAAAGTTGTCCACAAGGTATTACTTTTGGTCTTGTTGCAAATAACTGAATTTGAACATAAGCCTTTGCGCTTTTATATGTCAAAAAGATGTCTTTATGTCTTACAGTAACTGTGACTGTATAGCTCACAATTGTGACTTTTACATCTAAAAGTTGAAACATTATTTCTCCTAATTAGACTTTTATATCTCAAAACTTAAAACTTAACTTATACTTATGCGTTTACAGAAAATCTAAAATGCTGCAGCAAAAATGATAAAGTCGGCAAGGAAATATGAATCTGTGACTCCATTATTAATTACATTAAAGTGGCTGCCAGTACGAATTAGAATTATTTATAAGATCCTCGTACTTGTTTTTAAGGCCTTGCACAATCTAGGCCCTGTGTATTTGTCCGGTTTGGTGGCAGTTTACACCCCCTCTAGATCCTTGAGATCAGAAAATCAACATCTGCTCAGCATTACCAGGACAAAATAAACAGAGGTGACCGAGCTTTTTCTCGGGCAGGCCCTAAATTGTGGAATGACCTCCCGCTATCTATTCGATCTGCCAAATCCTTATCCATGTTCAAAGCTATGTTAAAACAACATCTTTTAAATTCAAATGGAGAGCTTTTTTAAATGGGTTATTGTCTATGTGTGTTTATGCGATGTGGATATGTTTATTTCTGCTATCTTCTTGTGTTTTTTAGCTTGTGATTGTGAAGCACTTTGGGCAACGTGAGTTGTATTAAACTGTGCTATATAAATAAATAAACAAACAAAATTATTTCTGTTATCACTTTATTCAATTATCACTTTACTTCTTGTAATCGTGTCTCTACATCTCACAGTTTCAAACTTCACCTCAGTTACTTAGAGTTATATATAGTGGCATCAGCAAAATAACTAAAAATGAAGCAAAATTTTTTGGCAACTTTTCCAACAACTTTTTCTATGTCTGCTACTACAGCCTACACAGACTTATGTCTTTCTTTGTCAACTGCTGTAAAGCTTTATATTACCTACCCAAAATGGCACTGCAAATGGAACAGGCTTCACTGACTTCTGCAGACTATATCAAAATCTCTGCTGAAACACCCCTGCCTTTCACGTCTGGCTATTCGTAAAAGAGACAAAAAAAAAAAAAAATAGAAGCTTTGCTTTGTTATAAGTCCCTCCAGCTCAGTCAGATTGCTATATTGCTTGCTGTAGAATGGTGGAATGGGATTATGGTGAATACAATTGAATTAAATTTACTTTAAAGGCTGCTTTTTCATCATAAATTTCCTGGGGGTCGGGGTTTTTTTTTTTTTTTTTTTTAATTCAGCAAGGATGCAGTGACAGTAAAGACATTTATAATGTTAAAAAAAAAAATTCCAAACGAAAAAAATTCAAATGAAATGTTCTTTTGAACTTTCTATAGGGATGGTACACTCAAAAATGAAAATTACCCTATGATTTACTCACCCTCAAGCCATCCTAGGTGTATGTGTGACCTATCCTGGCAAAATGAGTCACAATGAGCAAATTTTCAAAAATGAGTTATTTTTATTTTCACATTCTCCACTAAAATATGGTACCTTCAAAACGATATATGATTTGTTGGAAACAGATGAAAAATGACTGAGCTACAGTAAATTCTGAGAAAAACCAAGTTAAAGTTTTCTGAAGATTCCAAAGCAAACTCACCAAGCAACATTGCATTGTTTGCTCCAATTCTTTTCTTAATGATCATTACTATATTAATAATCACAATATAGCTATTTTATCCTTGTTATTATAAATAAGATCAGATGCAAAAAAAAAATAAAACAGCAGAACAAATAGAAGAATTTGTAATTACTATTTGGAGCATTGAGATAGCTAGACGAGGGCTTAATGAACTCATTTTTGTGAAAACCTCAAATTCGACCAAAATCAACATTTTTCAATTTTTTTTTTGTCTGTAGCTCAAAATGAACCCATGTGCATGCCAACTCATTTTGCCAGCACGGGTCACATATGACTTTCTTCTTTCAGATGAATACAATCGGAGTTATATTAAAAATTTCCTGGCTCCTACGAGCTTTATAATGGCAGTGAATGGAATGACACTCTCTCGTGAATGCGCGTACGACAGTTAGCAGAAGCTATAGAGATTATGGTTTATAAAATTTTAAGTATGGATATTTTTCTTACACAAATGCACCAAATTTTTATTAATCCCTCGGAGCTGTGTGGAGCACTTTTTATGATGGATGGATGTACTTTATTTGACTTCCAAATCTCAACACCCATTCACTGCCATTGTAAAGCCTGAAAGAGTCAGGACATTTTTTAATATAACTCCGACTGTATTCGTCTGAAAGAAGAAAGTCATATACACCTCGGATGGCTTGAGGATGAGCAAATCACGGGGTAATTTTCATTTAATGAATCATAAATAAAATATCACTGTTTCTACAAAAATATTAAGAAGCACGACTGTTTTCAACATTGATAAGAAATGTTTCTTGAGCACCACATCAGTATATTAGAATGATTATTACTGTTTTCTACGGTTTCCATCTAATGCAGCCAAAAAAAACAAGGACACACCAGAGCCTCACCATGTGACACTAGGACATGGATGTACACAGTGTGAAATGTCACAATCATTCCCAGTCTCCCCTAAGTGAGTGAAAGCCAAGAATAACTGGATTAAAGCCCACATACCTCTGTTTCAGGTTTACAAAAAGTGTCATTCCAGTCATAATACAAGGTAAATGTCTCATGGTTAGAGGTGAATCTTGACAGGAGATTCAATAGCACTAAATCCTGCTGATTGACCTTTTACTCTTCCGGATTAGAGATGCCTCAATCTTTCTCTCTCCAGCTGGGTGGAATGGATTGGCCTTTTCGTACATTAACTAGCTTGTGTTTTATTTATAGGCAGAGCCAAATTACACCTTGAACAGATCTGAGCAAACATAATCATTCATTCAGATTGGAATGCAAATTACTTGTGCTCAAAAAAACAGAAAGGTTAAGGTTGCTTTTTTTTTTTTCCAGAAGTGATATTTGGAAAGTTGTATTCGCATGTCATGATCGTGTATGGTGGATTGTATTTCATTTCAATCTAAGACCGGCTGTGCTGCTGGAACTCTCATGCATTTTTAACAAGTTACTCAGAATCCCTAAAGCAATACAGAGAGTTAGCATGAAGGCAGAGAGCACTCTGACATCTATGCTACACTGCTCAAAGCTGATCGATGTTAATTATATAGAAATTATCCTGATACAATCAAATTGAGATGGCAGAAAGATAGAGATAAATGGTCCAAATTATACATTTTATTTATTTATTTTTACATTTATTAATCACACGTAGGCTTTATTCAATAAGGTCAACGTGTGCTTGCATAAGCATGATTTATCACAATTAGCATAAAGTGTGTTTTTGTACTTTTCTTTCTTTCTTAGCATTACTTGCTCACCAATGGATCCTCAGAATGAGAGACCAAACAGCTTATAAAAAAAAGTCACAATAATCCACAACATAACTCCAGTCCATCAACTAATGTCTTGCGAAGTGAAAAGCTGCATCTTTATAAGAAACAAATCTATCATTATGGTGTTTTAGCCTTAAACTGTTGCTTCATGCTTTCCTCTCCTGATTCACAAGGAATCAGGAGAGGAAAGCATGATGCATCTGCAGATGAGACAACTCACAATATTATGGATAGAGTACTCATATTTTTGTCTTAATGATGGAGTTATTACAAACACAGAGTGTTTTCCGCTTCACAATATGTTAACTGATAGACTAGAGTCGTGGTGTGGATTGTGATGTTTTTATCAGCTGTTTGGACTCTCATTCTGACGGCACCCATTCACTGCAGAGGATCCACTGGTGAGTAGGTGATGTAATGCTAAATTTGTGAAGAATTTGATATATAATTATTAATAATTTGATGAAGAAACAAACTCATCTACATCTTGGATGGCCTGAGGGTGAGTACATTTTCAAAAACTGTAAAGTTTTACAGTATAGTATCACATTAGTTATGTTAGATATACATTCATGCCTCCGAAAATGATTAATGCATGGATGGCATGTGTGGATTGTGTTCCTCCAAGCTGGCGATCCCTAGAGGTATGGCCCACTTATATGCACTGAAACAGCCTGTGACGCTTGCAACTACTTCAAGCTAAACTCTAGATCGGGTGAAATTCACTGGTTTGACTTTTTTCCGAGAAATGTATTTAAAAAAACTAGGTAAAAATCACTGCTAAATTTATCTGGTTGACCATGTTGAATACTCCTTACTAGCATGGATAATATTCATATACTGTATACGATTGCCAACCATCCCATATACAGTTTGTGCCATATTGAAGGATGTAGTTTGTCATGTATTTTAACATCTTACACCCAAACAGCTGAGAATATTTAAGTTACTGCATATAAATGGGTTTACAATTTAAAATTGCAGATCAGTTTCAAAATAAATTGTGGAAGGAAAAAAAAAAAACTGAATTTCATGAGCCAAAAAGGAATCAAATTGGGTTTCAAAATATCATGAGAGCAAGCAAATTGCATTTTTAATTTTTGGGTGCACTATTTCTTTAAGTACTCTATGTCATGAAAAAAACCTGTGTGTTTCATTCTTGTCTGAGGGCATTCACTCCCAGACTGCTGGCACAGGTCCACCTATGAGACAGATCAATTTCCCCCATCAGACATCTACCCTGCACTCTAACGTTTAAAACAATAAACCTAAAACTGCGCTGACATGAATATACGGCGAACTCTCCAGCTATTTCAAATATAGGTCACCCCTACGAGGGCCATGTGATTATGAAATATTCACACTTCCCAAAGTATATTTTTATGTAGCTACCTCTGAAGCATGAAAGCAATCAGAGGAGAGAGAAAACCATGCTCAAATATTTTCACTTGTTCTTTCAGTATGACTATTAACTGCTTTTACTTCAGAGTGGTCACATTGGGTCTAATAATCATTTATAGTGTTAAAAAGAACTGTTAACACCACTATAATCTTGCCAAAGTACACAGTAGTGTTCAAACTGGAGAATCTGTTAAGATGGAGGTCAGGGATCTTAACACATTTGTGTGAAGCTCAATCTGGTCTCTGAGAAATAAAAAGTATATACTGCAAAAGTAATACAAATATTAGACCTGTCAATACAATATTAGGTCATGGTAGTCTTGTGAACGTGCATCGAAACTGATAGCTTCATAAAATACAGTTGAACCACTGATGTCACATGGACTATTTTAACGATGTCTTTACTACCTTTCTGAGCCTTGAACGTGTCAGTCGCGTTGCTGTCTATGGAGGGTCAGAAAGCTCTCAGATTTCATCAAAAATATCTTAATTTGTGTTCCGAAGGTGAACGTTTTTGGGTGAACTATCCCTTTAATAAATGGTAAGATTTGTCACAACATTCAAAAGCCTTTGCCTGATGTATCAATAAATAATATTGAATTTGTACATTTTATAATAAGTAACACTTTTTGTCAATTGAATGATTTGCTTCATTTACTTTTTACTTACCAAGGCTGGATTAAATTTGATCAAAAATACAACAGTATTACGAAATACTACAATTTAAGCAACTGTTTTCTATTTTAATATATTTTAATGTTATTTCTTCCCACTGTATGATGTCAAAACAGCTTTTACTCCAGTCTTCAGTGTCACATGATCCTTCAGAAATCATTATAATATTCTGACTTGCTTCTCATAAAACATTTCTTATTATTGTCAATGTCAGTGCTGAATTACTGAATTATTGTTGTGCTGCTTAATATTTTTGTGGATACCAGGATTCTATGAATTGAAAGTTCAAAAGAACAGTGCTTATGTTAAATTTTGTAACAATTTAATGCATCCTTGATTAATAAAATTATTAATTTCCTTACGGACCCCAAATTTTATAGAATTTTCCCACTGATTTCACCAATTATAAACATTTTCAAAAAAAAAAAAAAAAAAAAAAAGTAAATAGAAAATATATACATCTAAAACGGATTATAATTACTGAAATCAAAAGGGAAAAACACACACACACACAGTCCTCATGTTTGCTTTAATTTAAACTGACACTGTCATCACTGTACAAATTCCCTGCATAGATTTCCAATAGCAGCCTTCTGTACCTGTATAAAACCATCTTGAGTCATGCACTCGAAGCCCCCACAGTGTTGCAACACATCATAGAGCAGCTAATACAACCTACACCTAAATCAAACCTGAAATCCTTATTGGTGACAAATCTGCCTTGCTTTCCTCTCATAAATTTTACTATTTGAAGATTCTGCCACGGTCAACATTATTTGAGAGGACTGAGCACATAAAATGTTACACTGAAAATCCAAGTTCAGTATATACGTATATACACTGTAAAAGTTAACGATTTAACGGTAAAAAACTGTGAAAATTCTACAGTAAAAACCTGTTAAATGGTTAAAGGTGAGTTCCCCTACTATATACGGTGAAGAAATGTAATAGACATTTCAGACAATTTATGGTAAAATACCGTTTTTGGAATTGAAAAAGAATGTATAATTTACAGGGAAAAACTGTAAATTGACAGTCCCAGAATTGCCTGCATTGCATTGCATATTTGATGTTTTTTCTTTGAAATAATGTTTCTTCTTAGTTTTTTCTTATCAGTTCTGTTTGTTTATTAGGGTTGTATGTTACATCTAATGTTGGTAAAATAATGTTTATTGCATATTTCAGTTTTATGAGTGTCACCATGATGTGTTTAGTGTTTGTGTGAATGACACTGTGCACCAAGGCCAATAAAATATATATATGTTAGTATTGGCCTTCTCAGCTTGTGGAAAAGCTGCTTGTGATGAGCTTTGGTTCATCATGTGACTTTCTCATCACCACCTGATTTTGATGGTTATCAGTGTAGGTACAAAACGGACAGGAACAGATTTCAGAACTTCAATAGGTTGGTATATTAATATTACATCAGTTAAAGAAATACAGTTTTTAACTGTAAATTTAAGTTAAATCCGTAAAACCTAAAACGTTGCTACCGTATTTTTTACGGTAAAATTCTGGCAACCACAGCTGCCGTTTTTTTACCGTAAATTTTACGGATTTTTTTTTTTTACTGTGTAGACACACTAAGGAAGACTTACCGCACTAACATAAAGGATATCCCTGCAGAGCTTGGTTTCCTGTGGAAAGTCAGGTAGATCCAGGAAGTTGTCCACCACCACTTGGCCAATGACGTCATGGCGTGAGAAGCGGTCGAAGTCGTAGACGCTAAAATGCAGCTTGCGCGTGGGAAGCTCAGCGTACTCCACAGGAAACAGGAAAACCTCGTCAAAGATCGGGTTCAGAGTCTTGCGGTGCACCTTGGTTTGATGCTTGGTCTTACGGTCTGGCAACAGGTAGATCTTAACGTACGGGTCGGACGTTCCTGTAAAGTCCTTGGCAGGTAGATCTTGGGCTTTGTGGATCTTCACGATGAGCTGCTCCAAGTCACAGTCGTATTTGAGGATGAAGTGCAAGCGGCCGCAGCTGTCTGCTCGTCTGCCGTCGTCCGCGTCCACCGACCGCTGCTTGTAGAGCTCAGGCTTGATGCGGCCCAAACCTGGACCCGTTAAAGACTCCTGTCTCTGGAACTGGGCCAAGTTGAAATCAGGGTTGGAGACGTTCATCTGTCTCCGGATGGAGTTGTGCCTGAAACGAGAAGAAAGGGGGCGGACGTCTGTTGGGGTTCATATGCTAGACATCTTCTGAATAACGAGACTGAGAAGAACTTTAATTAAAGCTGAAGGTCACCGAGGCCCACGCTGTCTGACAAATGCCAACTGGGAATTGCTAAATGAATATCAATGGTGGGTGAGTGATTACGCCCGATGAAGTCAGGAAAACAAGACTCACCTGACAGATGAGGTCGGTTCAGTGACTTGTCGCTGTACACGAGCTATGTGGATGTGGTTGAGCTCCTTGGCCGTAGTCTGGGCCTCCAGCTGGATGTCCGGGGACGTGTGGCTGATCTTCATGGCCGATTCCGGGAGCACCATCGGCGCATTGGGATCCTTCTCAAAGTCGTCGCTGTATTCCCGCTCCAGGCCCTCCACCTCGGTCAGGACCGGCTGCTGCTCGCCCTGCTGGTCCTTCAGGCCGGGCAAGAAGCGGTCTCGCCATGGCACCCAAAACAACTTCCATGACACGTACAGGGAGACGGCAAACAGTGCCAGGCCACATGTGGTCACCAGGAGGGACAGCAGGCTCACAGACACATCTGGAGCAATAACCAAGACAGAAAGTCGGTCACTGGATGGTGTTCACAACTGTGAAGATATTTATAGAAGTGCTGTAAGCGTTTTTTTTTTTTTTTGAAATATCACACATAAAATAACCCCTCTGGTTCCAGCTGAAAAAAGCAAAATGTTAGCAAACGATGACGTATGCGGTCAAAAATATGGCCTTCGTAGGCTGCAGCCTTCATAATGAGACACCGCAACTGACAGCCAATCAGAATTCACTCGCAAGCATTTAAAACGACAAATGTCGTTTCGGCAGTGTGCGCTTATAATAAACAGATCATTATGCTATGGTGTGGACGCTAATATAGTTATCATTCTTGGTGTGAATGGCCCTATAGTTACACCAATTACCATAAATTTAATTAAAAGCATCATTAAGATAAATTAAATGACTGAATTAGTCTGCAAACTTAGCCTATATCGTATGTTTTATGCAGCTTATACTTTTTTGTTTGATCAGGCATTACAAATGGCTACCACAGGGATCCAGTCGGACAGTTGGAACCAACTCAAGCGAGCTTTAATAAATGCTTTAAAGACATCAGTTACAAACCATTTAATAATTTTTCTTTCTTCAAAAACGAAATCTGAAAACTTTAAAACACTCTTTGCGATCCAGATATTGAGATATTTTGTAAAGGACAGCTCTAATATCTGGGTTGGAGTTGAAGCTTCTAGCTGCTGAATGCTCAGTAATAGATGCTACATGTAAGATCCACTCTGACTCTCTATGTATCTTTCCCTCCCTCTTTCTTTCTCTCTCTCTCAACCCCTTGAGATGGTTTCTCTGAATTAGGCCACCCAGGAAAAGATGCTTTTAGTGTGGACTGAATGAATCCCTGTCAGTGTCCTGCCTTCTGCTTGATTTTCTGTCCACGCCGGTCTTTTCTCCTTATACTGGGGAAAGAAAATGCATACATTCAGACTGCAGGTTATCACACCTGAGACAGACTTAGGGTGTCCTTAAAGTGATAGTTCAGTTAAAAATTGATGCAATTTTCTCATTATACACTCACACCTATGTTATTCTGCACCTGTGTGACTTTCTTTCTGTCTAGAGCACAGAAGGAGATGTTAGGGGGGATATTAATGCAGCTTTTGCTTATAATAAAGCAATCAGGGGCTGATAAGCTCCAAAAATGACAAAAAAAAAAATTAAAAGCATCATGAAACCAGTTATCACCGTTCACTTTCATTGCATGGATAAGTGCAGTGTGAACATTCTGCTAAACATCTCTTTTTGTGTTCTTAAAGTGTTCTGAAATTTCATGAGTGCTCATAAAAGCTACAATCATTCGACAAAAAAGACCCTCCTGCAAGCTTCATACTGGGAAATCATCAATTGAATGGATTAATCACTTCTTCACTTTTGTAATGCTGTCAAGGTGTAATCAGTATTATTAGCATTCAACACAGTTCCATAGAATTTAATAGACTGGGATTTCAATGACACAGTAAATTAACCACAGTGCACTAAACTGTATGTATGACATCCAGCACACATTGAATACAACACTATTCCTTCTGTGTGAAACATTATGAAATTAGATGGCCATTTTGATGTGAAAACACATGACAAATCCATTTTTTCTATTATGTTCTATAATAGTGTGTGTGTGAGATGTAATATTATATATATATTATACACACACTCACAAGAAAACGTAACTATTTTACTACATGGCAATTTTTTTATTTGAATTTGTGTGCAAATGTAATATTTTTAGAAGAAAAAAAAATATGAAGTTTTAGCCCAACCTCAGATCGTACAAAAATATGAAATAATAAAATAAAATAAAATATATGCACTTTAAATAAAACACAAATCAAAAAAAAAAAAAAAAAAATCACATTCTGTAAAGTCACTGTGTCCTTAAAGTTAAGGTACAGACATACAATATGAATAAATGATGCAACAGGGAACATGCTCTGCCTAGCAGCCTCACTGGGACACATATTCAGTCCGATAATATTTCATGCATATTGTTTCAGTGTGGGACTCTGAAGGTAAGCTAAACAGGACACCAAGCTTAACTCCGAACTAAAAAATAATGCTCATGCAATGTAGATTTCCAAGTATCATAAATATTAGGGTATGAGTTACTGGCTGAGATGATGAAACAGTAAAGGGCATCTTACATGGTGGCAAGTGCTAATGAAATTGATTTGAATCTACAAGATAAGAAAACTTTTCTGAAATGAATATTTCCCTCAAAGATGTGACTAACAGGTGAGTGGCTAATAGCTCACATCAAATGAATCAAATGTGGGATATTATTACTAATTAGCTGTTTTTGTCATGACAGCTTTTCTGTAGACATCTTTGCTAATAATATGTCTAAGCAAATATATTTGAACTTAAAACAGAGACGACGTCCTTGACTATAAAAAACTGGGAGAAATCATAGCATTCAAGATGGCAGCCTGTTCTACAGTCAAAAGAGCCAATCACACGTTTGTTAAACAAATGCAAGTCCCACTTTAAAGTTAAAAGTTCCAATTGTCTTTTTTATAGAGGCATTGCCTGTTTGTTTACTACTGAATGTGAATTAGCCTGACTAGCTTGTTTTTGTGTAATGTGAGCTAGAAAAAAAAAAAAAAAAAAAAAAAAAAAACTTATGACAGCATAGTTGTCAGATTTCATTCCTGATTTTAAATATCCATTAAAACAAACATTTTAAAGATTTAGCTTTTATTCCTTTCAAACATCTAAAGAGCTGAACTGGAAATTACATTTACAAAATGGCTGCCGAGTGAACTAGCCATAAAAGGGAGTTTGATTTAATACAATTAAGCTTGTTCTCTCAATGTGGATGTTTCTCTGTTTTAAGGCATTAACAGCAAGCATTCAGAAAGATCAGTGCATCTCTATGGAAACATCTTCATGTTGCATCTGTTTTGGTTAAAAATATGGAAACTAAAGATTGCGTCTCATGGTTTCAATATGATTCTACAATCCCACAAGACACTAAACTCATTTCTAAGCTCTGACATCACATTATTCACTTATCCAACACAAGATTAATGACACTGGCTTAAAGCGAATTTGTTTACCATCACTCTCCAAAAAATGAGATTGCATTCTCTTTCCTCCTAGTCTTTTTTTGTCCTTTGAGCAAAGAGGAACTCACTTACATATGAAATAGAGAAACATGAGCCCTCCAGCTGAGGTAAGCAGACCTGAATGTCTCAAAGAAAGGTCGGGACACTTGCCAGGGAATTCAAGACATTGGATTTAAGGTGTCAAGTGGATTAGAGCCAGATCTTCCCAACAAACTGCCTCTCCTACTTCAATTTGCATGTTCATTTTACACTACATTCCCAGAGATCATGCTGCTATGCATTTTTTAAGCAGGTGTTTGCTTGAGCATCAGCAGGTGTGACATAAATCCAGACACGTGTGGGTATTTGTTCACATATGATCACAAAAACACTATTTAATTGAGCATGAGCATAGTTCGAAAGACCATATTCTCCCAGCTCAACCTCACGACATCTATTTTTATTTCTGCTTCTGTAATTCCAGGTGGCAGACCGCAGATGCTAGCAGCTGTTAGCAGCTGTTAGCCAATCAGAACGAAGCTGGGAGGCTGTTTGCGAATTTGACGGCACGACACAAAGTTTTTTTCCACCGCAGGGAAGAAAAGTGTTTATAGTTCAACCAATCCAAGACTTTTATGACAGTCCGTAGATGTCAACGGTAGTAGAAAGTTCAGCTATGAATAAATATGACTCCCATTATAGTACACAAGCTTCACAGTCAATAGCCCTTCACTGGCACCTATTACCAGCATTGTTCACGGACGTGTCATAAACTTGCCCGTGTGAGAATGAAACACTGTCTTTCCTGCGTTTCAGCCGTCAGTTACACTTAGACCCGTCAATATGTTTCCAAACCATGTCGTTTGAACTGTCTGTCCATTACAGTGATGTGGGTATTAACCTCTCAAAGTGCCGGACTCCCTTGGCTTCCATTACAAAAGACTTTCCACCATACAGGCACTTTGCAGCGACGCATGTGAACTCCCATCAGGCTACGAGTATATTTACTGGGTTCCTCTGAACTCAGCTGTTCCCTTTCATTAAATTCTTGTACAATCCATCTTGAGGGACCGAATTACTAGTATGAATCCTTCTCCCATGGGGTCTGAAGGCCCCGTCTTAACCGATGTCAATGCTGGGTAATCGCAAAGGAGAAAGTGTACCGAGTAGCAGGGTGGGGTGGAATCCTAATGGCTTCCTGTCGACCGCTCGGTGTCTCTGAGGATGAAGACGACAGCTTCTGAAGAGAGGCTATGATCTATGAATGAAGGTTCTGTGAAGCTAATGTTTAGTTAAGCCCATATACTACATACTGAATCAAGCAATGCTCTATTTCTGTCATCGACGACAGTTCGTTTTGGGGATTCACAAGTTTCCTGTGAAGCCTTCTAGGAACGTTGAATGCCTGTATAATCATTTTTTGCTTAATTTAACTTCTAAAAAGGCATAAACCTACAAAAAAGGCTATTAATGTTCCTGAAAGAGCATTAGTGCTAAAATTACACTGCATCTGATTTGCTGTAGCATTAAATGATTGTAGGCTGTTTTTTCAGTTGCTAAAATACAGGACAGCTCTAAATAGGTCATTAATACTGGACTGTGAGGAATGATGTTTGGGGCTTGTTTGTGTGTGTATAATTTTAGAATTTTACAGTAAACGTTATAAAATTAGATTTTAATTAAGGAGAAAGGGGGATTTCCATAATTTACAGCATAATTCATAATCAAATAATCCACCCATCTTCCAATTTTGCTTATCAGTTACGTACACTGAATCAATTTATGAAAAAACTGACTTAAATGTGTTTAAAAATAAATAAAAATAAATAAAAATAATGTAAATAGAAAAAATAAAAATGTAGTAACCTTAATTGTGTGATAAGACGTTGACAACAAGTTGTTTAATATCATCGTTAATCTTAATAAATACTGTTTGTTTAGGTAATTTATTGGGTGTGGTTGCTTTAATGACAACAAACTCCATCAATGCTACGTTAGCTGCTAACTTAATTAGCCGAACGTATTAATGAAACGTAGTCTACATATTTTAATTAAAGGAAATTTGCTTCTAATAACTTTCTAACAAGTAAAAAAAAATGTTGAAAGTGCCATGACGACAAGTTTGCTGAACGCTACTGTTTAATGTGATTTGATTAGTTACGATACACAAAACAGTAGGTAATAACACTGAAAACATATTTTAAAAAAGAGGAATAAACAGTGTCCTTACCAGAGTCCGAATATCTCGGTCTTCCGAGATCGCGAAAATAGTAGGTGAAATCCAGGCAGTTTTGATCTTGCACCTCTCCTCTCGAGCACAGATCGGACAGAAGCTCCAGCGCCTTTCCACAAATCTCATCCTCTCTGTCTGCAGGCATTTCCCACCAGCATCCTTCTGAATGAAGACTCCTATAACGCCTATCGAGACACTGCTGACCGCCACTTCCAGCTTCTGAGAGCGCTCTTCATACTCGCCCAGCACAATCCCATAAGGAAAGTTGAATTGAACCGTGTCCAGCGGTGTTCGGATCAAGCCCACAAGTTTGCACACATGTGAACGGCTCCAGTTGACACTGGTTGAATTCACTCAGCTGGGCTACACCCGTAAAAAACAGCAAGTGTCGATGCTGAATTGCATCTTCATGAATGAAAAGCTGCTGGCTGGCTCGCATCTCCCTCAGTACAAGCCTTCTGGGATCCCTTGTCTTCTGCCAATCTAAAACTGCTCCTCCCACACCAGCTTTGCTCTTCTCCACACCAGACTTCTATTACAGGATCATTTGGC
>JAFVLL020005511.1:0-24077 GCA_021397915.2 Tor tambroides | reverse complement strand
TTTAATGACTCAAAATATCATTAGAACTGACAACACGTCAAACCTTCACGTTTTCAACAAAAAAGCATCCATATGGAATATCTGAGGAAAAAACAGCTGTGCTGAGATTGGTGACTGAATGCTGAATGTGTTTCAGTAAACACATTCAACCTCCGTACTGGTCCCAACACAAACAAGCCAAATGTCACGTAGGAAGGAGAAGCAGTGTTCATCGCCAAAGAATACTGCTGCCCAGGCATGATTTGTGTCTTAATATGCCCAATCATGTTTCAGTTCATTGTTGAACTAATGTGTCCCCCAGCAATGTTCAGACTGGTCACCAAATAGAAGCTTTTCAGTGGCTTAGTGCTAAACTCTAAGTGCTAAATCTGTGGTTACAGGCTTGAACAATAAAGTACCATAAAACTCCTATACCTCATTGTTTACATTGTTTCCTGTCAAAGTTATGTACTTTAAATATTTTATATTAATAGATGACTGAATAAATTCTGATTGTATCACATGATAGTTTCAGTAAAAAAAAAAAAGTCTATAGCTACATAGTATGTACCGTATATACTGTAGCATGTCATGACATTTCTTTCAAAACATGTTTTGTGCCTTCCCAGTTATATTCAAAATGTGACTTGTGCACAAAAATAGTTTGTAAAGTGATATTTACCTTTTCTGTTTTTATTTGTTTTCTTCACACATTCAGTGTCTTGCATCGTGTCTACACTGGGCGCGACAAAGCAATCGTTGAAAATCATTTGATCTTTTTGTCAGTACGTCATAAATAGAACGAGGCATCAGTTTACTGTAGATGATTTGTCGTGCCGCATCCAGTGTAAACAGCGTCACTGATTATAATGGGTTCTATAGTATTTTGTCCGGTGTAGACTTAGTGTTATATTGAATCTTAAGCTCTTTACTGATGCTGTTGTCTATTGGTAAATAGAGTATGACAGCTTATGCTACTCTAAATTTTTTAACTCGCTAACTAAAGGAAGTTATTAGGGGCAAAATCAGATGTTGTGGTGGAAACTGAGAGACATTTTTAAAATGATTTAAATAATTTTGAACTGTTTTCATATTTTAAGTATAGTGGTGGACAAACTGTGATATTGTGCAAAATCAAATGTGAAATAAACAGACAAATCAAATAATTTAGAATAGTTTTGAGAAAATGAGATTTTCAGTTGGATGTGAATCTTGAATCTGTCAGGGTCACTCAAGGACATTAACCTCTCTGATGTGGTGTTATCCTGAGGGGGTTTTGCTGTATATTTTGGATCATTGTCTCCAGTGCTCTCGTGGATTACACCACACTTCCCTTCAGGGTTTGAGCTCCTTCCCTTTTTTTAAATTTTCCAGAAGAATTCCCAGAAGACAATGCTGTCGCCACCAAAATTCACTGAAGGGACAGAGCTCCGCCTGGGTCATGCTCAGTGTATTGCCTGAACATCGCAACACAGACACTCCATACTGAGTCTCTCGAACATGAAATCAAAAGCTTATTCTTCTAATACTACATGTATAAATGTATGAATTTTTGTGCTATATTCCAAGTCTTCAGACATCATCCTATAGCTTTGTGTGAGGGACTGGAGGCTTCTTGAATGCCTTCATTCCAGTAGTAAAATCTGTTAAAATGATAAATGTATTGTTTACTGTAAATTTAATTAAAAGTGTTTTCATCGTCTCTATGACTATAATATAATTTATTTGTTATGTAAACTGTTTCATTGTATTCAAAGACTCTGGAGTAATCTGCAATCTGCAATCAATGTCTGAACGTCATATTATCCGCTCATATCCAGGACTAGCTTGTTTAGTCTGTGCAGGCTATTATAGCTTTAGGGCAAAGCACTCAAAAGATCAAGTCGATGGTGATTAATGTGTTTGAACATGCTGCAATTATTCTTTGGGAAAACAGCATTTGTTTTACTTGTGATGATGAGCTCCCAGCAGACAGCCTAATAATCTTCTACTGAACGCTACAGATCATTCACTGCTCTGATGTGATGGCTTGTCACTCACACGTCTTCAAATACAAACCCTAGATGTGTTCACACAGTCAAGATTAAGCATGACTGAAGACTATTTATTTTATTAAGATTTGGTTCCTCAAAGATCTGTATGCATCTATTGCTTGTATGGTTTTTTAAGGGATGAACTGCCTCTGTTTTTTAATCTGTTTCTGTTATATTAACAGATTATCCTAATTTTAATAAAACAATAGCCTATACCTTGAAGCACATGCAGATGTGTCTGTCACTTTAAAAATATGAAAACTCTGTCATAATTTACCCAGGTTGTTCTAAACCTGCATAAAGTTCATTTTTGCTTTTTAACACAAAAGAAGATACTTTGAAGAATGTGGGTAACTAAACAGCTGCTGGTCCTCAGTAACTTAAAAAAATACAATCAGAGTCATTGGGGACCAGAAACTCTTTGGTTACCCACATTCTTCAAAGTATCTTCTTTTATGTTCAACAAAAGCAGGTTTGGAACATCTTGTTGGTGTGTAAACGATGACAAATTTTTCATTTTTGAGCTTCTCTTATACCTCGTATGAAACTGATTTCATTATAATTGCTATTAGCATTACAAAAAGTGCAAAATACTTATTTGTTGATTCAACTATGTGTTGGCATTTGTAAAATACGGGACAAATCGCGTCCCGTATTGATTTGATACAGGACGCATCATTTTACCTTTAAATACGAGACGATTCCGTATTTTAAGGGATGGGTGGCAACCCTAGTTACTCTGTACTGTGTGGTGGGACATGACTGACAGATTCAGTATAGTCAGCACAGCATCGTCTTTTAGTTTCAATCTTTCTGAAAATGCCACGTCAAATTGTGCCTTGTTTGTAAACAAGGCATGTGGTAAAATGAAGTGAACAAAGGACCAAGTTCTTACTGACACAGTCTGGCACTTCATTTAAAATAAAGTTCATGCACTCTTTCCTAACGTTGGGATCAGAAGGAAGGCAATGCAAATACTGTTTTTCCACAGCTTGGCACTGCACAGCATTTTGTTGTATTCAGAGCCATCTTTATCATTAGGGGCCAAGCACCGAAGGTGCATAGGCACCTATTGTATCCGTTGGCGTTCTTCTTCTTCTTCTTCTTCTTCTTCCACTCTTGAGTCTATGGCAACCAGTGTTGCCACAGTTACTTTGAAATAGTAATCGAATTACTGACTACTGATTACTCCTTTCAAAAGTAACTTAGTTACTTCACTGATTACTTTATTTTAAAAGTAACTAAGTTAGATTACAAGTTACTTTATTAGTTACTTTCAGCAGCTGCCAATAACACCCCCCCCCCAACATAAAAACGACAACCGGTTTTGCCAATGCTTACTTTATTGTTGGTGCATTTTAACAGTAACGTCAACAACGTCAACTATTTCCTGACAGAAATACACGTTTGTATAAAAATAAATAAAGACAGTCTTTCTTGACTTCATATAACATAAATACTTTTTAGAGAAACAAGTCTCTTTTTTTCTCTTTCTTGACTTCATTGAACATAAATACTTTTTAGAAAAAATAAGTCTTTCTTGACTTCATTTAACATAAATACTTTAGAAAAAAATAAGTCTTTCTTGACTTCACTTAACATAAATACTTTTTAGAAAAACAAGTCTCTTTTTTTCTTTCTTGACTTCATTTAACATGAATACTTTTTAGAAAAAATAAGTCTTTCTTGACTTAACATAAATACTTTTTATACCATCCACATATAACATCTTATGTTGTCATCGCATGTTATGAGGGAAACAGTGGAGTGGGGCGAGTAAACCAGTGGTTGTACCTCAGTAACAGAAGCTTCTCAAACCTCTTGTCAGAAAGTCGATTTCTTCTAGGCGTGAGCACCAAACCTCCCAGACTCGCACCACCAGGTGGGACTCTCTCTGAAAGTTTCACTGTGGCGTGCTGCGACTCCAAATGTTTCTTCAAGTTTGACGTAGTGTTTTTAAAGCTAGATAACACTTTGTCGCCAGCACAGAGTGTACAACGAACCTTAATATTATCATCTTTGGCTGATACAAACTCAAAATAGTGACTATATTTCCAGCTAGAAAACGCATATCTCTCTCCTCCCTCCATTGTTGTTCGTGTGTCGCTAGCCGCGGCGCTTGGTAGGTGAGTTGTCCTGAAAATATGACCTGTCGCATACGTGATGTCACTCCCCGAGACGCAAGAAGAAACCAAATAGGTTTTGCTTAAAAAAAAATTAAAGAAATAGTAACGCACAGTGGCTTGGACAAGTAACTTTAATTTGATTACTGGTATGGAAATAGTAACGCGTTAGATTAGTCGTTACTGGAAAAATTGGTCATATTAGAGTAACGCGCTACTAAGTAACGCGTTACCGGCATCACTGATGGCAACCCATAGAACCGCTTGCAGGAAAGTTGTAAAATTTGGCACACTGATAGAGGACAGTTCCAACATTAACCATAGCAAATTTGGAGTCTCTAAATCAAACTCTCTAGCGCCACCACTTGTCCAAAATTTCACTCATGTTTATGCCAATAACTTTTGAACCATAAGCCACAGAATGAAAATTTTCCTCTGATACCTTGGCTCATGCCAAGTCGAATGGACTCCAAAATTCAAAAATCGTAAGGTTTAGTTTTTTCATTATTTTCAATTGTTCATAAAACCTACTTTTTCGAACTCGTCCTAGACGGTTTATCCGATTTTCACCAAAATTGGCTCAGATCATCTTCAGACCATGCTGGCAAAAGTTATGGAATTCAAGTTGATTCGTCAAACTGTTCTTGAATAACAGATGAACCAAGTCTACGAAAAGTGCGCAAAAAAATGGATCTGATGCTATATCTTCGCAACGATTTGGCGTATTGAGACCAAACTTGATTTGTGTTATAACAAGCATGACTTGAGACTACCTGCAGTGTTTCAGTGCTGTGCCACCTAGTGGTCAGGAGATATGAAAAATGTTTTTTTTGCTTATAACTTCTGAATGGTTTGGCCAAAAATCACAAATTCGGTACATCATGCCGAGTCGATTGATACCCAATTTTTCCATGTCAGCCATTTCTGGCATCGGCCATTTTGAATTTTGTAATAAAAGGCTGTATTTTACAAACGCATTGAGGTATCGTTACGAAACTTGGTATGCTTCTTCGGCACCATGTCCTGACAGTATTCAAAAAGTTTCAAAAGTTGTAATGACATTTCTAAAAATGCCAATAACTTTTGTTTACATTAGTCTATTGTAATGAAACTGGTTTTGTTAGATTCCTTGGATCATGCCGAGAACACTGATACCTATTTTGCCATAACTGGCTGAACGTCCTGTCCGCCATTTTGATTGATGTTGAAAACCTACTTTTTCGAACTCCTCCTAGACCGTTAGTCCGATTTTCACCAAATCTGACTCGGATCATCTTCAGACTGTACTGGCAAAAAGTTATGGATTTTGTGTCAAAATGGTTTTCGTTTAGCGCATCAATGAATTTGTTAGAAAGATACCAAACTGCATCTGAGGCTGTATCTCAGTGAAACTTTGGCATATTCACACCAAACTTTGTGTGTGACATTGTCACCTCACACTGACCACGCCACGTCAGTTTGGTGACAGCGCCACCTATTGATCAAGCGTAATAAACCATTCATTAACCATTAATTATGAAATTTTCAAAAATGCTAATAACTTTTGACTGCATTAGCCTATTGTAATGAAACTGGTCTAAAAATAGTCCTTGGGTCATGCCGACAACATGGATACCAATTATTCCATTGTGGGCCAAACTTCCTGTCTGCCATTTTGATTTATGTTGAAAAACTACTTTTTCGAACTCCTCCTCAAGCGCTGGTCCGATTTTCACCAAAATCGAGTCAGATCATTTTCAGACTGTGCTGACAAAATGTTATGGATTTCATGTTGATAGATGAAACTGTTTTCGTACAGCGCTGCCACAAATTTTAGGTATGGTGCCAAAATGACTCTGAGGCTGTATCTCTGCAAAGCTTTGACATAATGACAGCAAACTTTGTGTGTGCCGTTGTCACCTCACACAGAACACACCAAAATGATTTGATTACAGCGCCACCTGTTGGTCAAAAGTGATAAGTCATTTAATTATACTACTAGAGTTCGTATTTATAATTTTTCAGCCATTTCAAATAAAATCATCCTAAAATGGCTTCAGTTATGCATTGTTGCAGTTGGCCTGATGCTCCATGCCATGCTTTAGGGGCAGTTGTGGCCTAATGGATAGAGAGTTGGACTTGTAACCCAAAGGTCGTGGGTTTGAGTCTCAGGTCCGGCAGGGATTGTAGGTGGGGAGAGTGAATAACCAGCACTCTCTCCACCCTCAATACCATGACTGAGGTGAGACCCTTGAGCAAGGCACCAAACCCCCAACTGCTCCCTGGGTGCTGCAGCATTGGCTGCCCACTGCTCTGGGTGTGTGTTCACTACTGTGTGCATGCACTTGGATGGGTTAAATGCAGAGCACAAATTCTGAGTATGGGTCACCATACTTGACCACACACCACTTCCCTTTCGCTTTATTTCCTCATTTTGCCGCTGGAGTGCTTGGCCCCGTAATTGCTGCTTGCAGCTATATTTTAGTTTGGTTTTGGTTTTGGTTCATGACCCCTTAAAAAATTTTTGCAGATGCAATCAAATTTTCTGACCAATCAGATCAGGTGCCATTTGTGAAGAAAAATTAACACTTTAATCATTAACATGTTTAGAGAATATTTGTTTATTTATATCATTTCATTTTAAGAAACCATATTTTGCAAGTTCAGCATGCTGTACTTACATCAGCATTTAAGTTATAAGGACAAAATGGGTCACAACTTGCCCCAATTTCAGAGAATGGTCCATCCAACCTAGGAATGATTTACTCTGTGAAATGGCAATGAAGTAGAGCTCAGCAGAATCTTATACAGCTCCTCACTACACTGAGGTGTAATATTCCAATCGATATATCTGTTATCCAGTACATATTTCCTACGTGCCTACATTAAATATTTACACAGTACACCAAACTTAGTATGACACTGAGTGAAGAAAGCGATGACATTGCTCAACATAGCTCTCACCTTGTAAAGAGGTAATGCTCAGCTCATCATTACCGCTCTGTTCTGATCACAGGTCACTAATTCTGTCCAGCCCTTTAATATCATGGAGCCGCTTGAAGAAGAGCTTGCATTAGACAAGGATCTGTGATCTGTGAAGCTTTTTTGCTCACATTTTGCTTATAAATGTAATGCTGATAAAATGAGCAAGAATAACAGTATCATACTTTTTAATAGAGCAGTTCACCCAAGAATATCCAAGTTTTTTTTGTTTCCATATAATGAAAGTGAAAGAGAGTTAAAGCTGTCAAGCTCCAAATTGATAAATACACCATAAAAGTATCTTCAAACTATAACTATACTAAGTTCTCCTATTATCATATATCAGCATTAAGAAACAGACCCTCAAAATAACTGTTTATTCACTGAAAATCTTTCCTTCTGCTGCGACTCTCACATTAAATGTAGTAGCTACGGCTACTCAATGACATTTGGAAATAAGAATCAATGCCCATACAAATTAACTAACTGCAAAACCCTTCAATAATGTTGTTTTTGTCATTGATATGGAACACTGCTCAGATTTTTCTCAGGACTAATTGTCTTAGATGGCCAAGGTCAAGGTTGAGATGATGGATGGCACCTATTTACCACTTTTCTCCATTTATAACTGGGAGAATAAGACCGGTTTATGCTAATTTAACCACCAATACGTCACCTCTACCGTATTATTATGTGTTGTGGTGTTAAATAGGCTATAAACCATAATTAACGTCAGTGTGGCGAGCTAAAGCTGTAAACTGCAAAAAGGCATCAGGTCCTTGAAGAAAATCAATGCTCCTGAGGCCCACGCAGGATGCTGGCGGTGGACGAACGGGTGGGCTGCTTGACTTTCAGCAGTACTGATGTCTCCCAACAGAGGTCAGCGCTTTTATTAGGCCATTCAAACCACAAACACAAGAACACACTATCAGCGCTCTGATCTGTCAATGCACACGGCATCTAAGGCGGTGTTATTGATGGGAATTGTGTGCTATCACAGGAGATCAGATGTGGCTCAAGCATGATTACGCTGGATGAGGAACCGCTCACACAGTGGACGTGACGGCCCTGGCGCCATCACCTATGTTAACTATTTGTGAACCATAGCGCATATAAAAGACCACCACAGCCTAAACCATACAGAGGTGATTCGTCACATAGATGGTCTCTCAGGGACCATGCAAACATGATAATGAAGGCCATAAAAACGGCCATAACAATCATTGTTTAGCATTCCATATAAGCCCAAAAGATGAACATTTGAATACAGTAAACTGCAATACTGCCATCTGCTGGACTTCTTGAGATGTTAGTTTTTAGACTTAAGAAACTAGTGTTTAATCCTGCATGCATCTACTCTGACAAAAACAGATATTTGAATTATATTTGCACTGTGCATGACATCACTAAAATATATATGAAAGTTTCACCTTTTGAAATGTTACAAAAAAACAGTTTTTCAATAAAACTAAAGCAAAGCTCATTTGTACGGTGGCCCAGTAGTGCACAACACAACGAAATCTCCTCAACACAATGGAAACAAGCCACAACGCAACTGAAACAAGCCGCAACACAACAAAATTGGAACAATACAACGGAAACAAGCCACAACAAAACAGAAATAAGCCGCAACACAACAAAATTAGCACAACACAATGAAATTAGTCCGATGCCTTGTGTTGTGGCGATTTCGTTGTGTTGTGCACTACTGGGCCACCGTACATTAGGGCCAATGAGTAAAAATGCTCATTTACTAATTAGTCACTAATCTGTGTAGCCAACTAATTTTTAGTTTATACTTCTGAAATTCACCAACATTTTTAGGCCTGGATATATTTGCTTTGACATAATATACATTCAGACGTAGTGATGAAATCGTTATCTTTACTTCTCTTTATTCTGGGGTCTATAAGCATCTTCCATTTGCTTTACTTTTTTATAAACAGCAACTGTTTGAACAAGGTCTCTATGAGTGCTCAAAGCAGCCTGTCTGAATTCCCACGGTGCACTAAATATACATGAGGAATTGCCTAGCCCTGTGCCTGTCCTTATTATAACTTGATTATTCATATCCAAGCCATGTTAGATCCATATGACTAATAATAACTAATTCTGTTTACATGAGCAATACTGCACGAAAATAAAACCTGATGCTTTTCCATTCATTTAAAATTCTTCAGCTTTTTGAAATTCTTCCATTTTTTCATTTATTTACTTTTTTTAGTAAAACGTTCAAATGAACTTAAAAATTTAAAAGGAAAAAAATAAGAAATTATATAAAATATAAAAAATTAAATATAAGAAGAAATTGTATTTTAAGACTATAGATTGCACAATAAATAAACTAATCTCATAGATTTATTTCCAAAATTGCATTATTGAAATGATTTAAAATATCCTTCAAAACTAAACCTAAAAGTATCAATTTTCAGAATAAAAGTTACAAAAGCTGTCACTACAGTGGCACTGCGGTACCCTTTCAAACCTTACTTACCCCTAAATAGCGCATATTAGTACCTCAAAGACACATAATAGTACTTTAAGTGTACATATTAGTAGCTTTTGAAAAAGCACTGCCCAAGGGACAGCTTTTGTATCTTCTGAGAGTGTAATAATGTGCAAAAAGATGATGAAATCATGTCAAATTATCTCTTAACAATTTAAGATGCATCACTTTGCATAGGTATGATACAACGCTTTCCTACCAATATCACACACAAAAAGAAAATGTGTAAAGCTTGTCTTTCAAAGGAGTTAAAACATTCAAATAATTTCAACACCTTGTTCCTAGAGAATCCGTTTTTGAGCAGATTAGTTGAATGAATGGTCTACTGAATTACTGTGCATTTTTGCAGTATGGTAATGAGATAATTCAAGGATACATGAAATATGGCAATACTAAACATGATGTTTTACAATAATATTGCAATAATCTTATATGATTTATAATCAGTAAATTAATTTTGAAATGAAAAATGTTTTGATCACCTACTTGGAGGTCAATGGTGAAAAGATATTTTCATTTCTGTTCAAATCTAGTAAAAGAGACAAAAGCTGAAATATTTCCTTTTTTTATTAGAACTGGTGCTGCTTGTGTGATCACTGATTTTAGGGAAACTCCGAGGGCTTATGTGAGCTTCAGTGCCATTAACTGCAGCTGTTATACCAGGAAACCTGGAGCAATTCTTCAGCTCTGGATTAAAGCGTTTGGAGCAGCAGTTGGAAACATTCAGAAGCCAAATGAAGCTGATCAACATCACAACGGCCAAATCTGAGGGTCATGAGCTCTTCTGTGCTGTGATTGGCTGTGAGAGGGGGATGTTGCATCAGTCACCATCCGGCCATGGAGTCCTCTAATCAGAAGCGCAGAAGGAGGTGCTCTTGTGTGTTGCTGGGAGGCGATTGTTAATTTTGGGTTGTCACATTTTAGTAGGCTTGTTGTTTCAGTGGAGGTTTTATTTGTGCAGTGAATGTGCATTGTTTTTATGATATGTTGGAAATCAATGACGTAAAATGAGTGACAAGTGAACAAAAATTAGATAGAGAAAAATAGCAACATGCAATCTATGAAAACAAGTCTTAATATCTTGGTACTTATGAGGATTTTAGTTAAAATTTTTGAAGCTCATTAGGAATTTGTCCGCATTGATTTAAGATGACCCACGCTTTATTTCTTTTTCTTTCTTTTTTTTCTCTTGCTCATAGATGGCATATAAATAGCATCAACATTATGTTCTTAATGTTGTAATTTCATCTGAATATCAACATTTGTGAAATTTAGTCAATCTAAACAGTTTTGAGGTTAATTGATCTAATTTTCTGTGCCTGGAAAACAGTGTCATTCTGTTGAATAGCAAGGGATTTTGTGTATATTTGTTAAGGAATTTGTTTACACACACACATTGGCTGATGCAGCATCATCCTGTACATGAAAAACATATCTAAAAATTATACAATAATATCTCATTGTCCATTGTTCTGAAGAGGGCATCTTGCTCTATTCCAAACAACAGCATGATTGCTATTGTGATATTGTTTAAAACAACAAACAAGTTGGCTTTTTAATATTAAGTTTCTATATTTCTATATTGTTTCTCTATATTTCTTGTCCCCAACAAAATTAGTTCCTGAGTAAGCCTAATTCCTTAAAGTCGATGGAGTTTGTTCCCCAGCCAGTAGGTGTCCTACTCTCCATAGATACTATGAAGTGACCATGTTCTAAATAAAAGCAAATTTGATATCCTCTTAAAACCTTTTCATCCAAAGACTTAAGCTTAAATGAATGAAATTAGTTTTGTAGGCAAGTATAAATTGAAAATACTCTATAAACATAAAACATATGCATTTCTAGGTTGAAGTGAAAGTTTTTTGTTTGTTTTTGAATTTGTGAAGTTTAATTATTTTATTTCACTTAAAAAAACGCATACCATGCAATCTTCTCCTTTAATACAGGTTAAAAACATCCCAGGAAAAGAAGTTTGTAGGGCAAATAGTCATAATACAGAATCCTATTAAAAAAAAAAAAAAAAAAAAACATCATATACTTCAAATCCATTAACATATTTATTGACATATCACTTAAGACTTACTGATATAAAATTATAATTAAACTTTATTTGGCGTATTTCTTTATTGCACAATGCACATTTCTTAATATTATGCTTAAAATGTGTTTTAATATCACTATAAGGATTTTATGATCTCTGTGTAATATCAGTCTTTAAATGCAAGACATTTAAAGTGTACCTGAAGTATACTTGCAATAGTTCCACTTCAGGTTATGCTTAAGTATATCTTCAGTTGGACTTCAGCACCACTTCCTCACAATTAAAGTGCATTAAGTAAAAAATTAGACTTTAACCTCTGGTTTCACAGACAAGGCTTAAACCTAGTCCTAGACTAAAATGTAAATCTGAGCTGTTTCAACTGAAAGAAACTAGCACTGACTGATCTTAAAACATGTCAGTGGCTTTGTTTTGTCTTAAGATGCACACCAGTAATGTTGTTTTCTAAGGAATGTTTATAAAAATTGACCTAAATCCTAATTGAACTATGGCCTAATCCTGGCTTAGGCTAAGCCCTTGTCTATGAAACCGGGCCTTAGCATACCAGACTTTATGCATACCTGTTTAGTATACCAAAAGTACAATTGCAGAGTATTTTTATTAACCACATAAATATGTAAATGAATTTGTAGTACGCTTAGCACAAAATAAATGTATTTCAAATACATTTAGTATACATATATATATATATAATTTCAATAAAGCTATTGAATCTCTCATGCATCCTAGTAACTTTATGGTTTGGTTCATTATTTGATGTAAATAAAGGGACATTGCCTTTTACAGTGACTCAAGGTCAAAGGTCAAATTTGATAGACACTGTAACAGTTCAGTTCCAGGAGTGTCACGCGATTTCTTGAAATAAAATGTGGCAAGGAGGCAGTCAAATTAGACTGATGTCAAGCGGTTGATTCAGGGTTTTTTCACAAGCTTCATCTGCTACCTAGTTCTTCCTTTCATATTGCACACTTTCACTGCATTACACATGAACATGGAAGTGTAATATAACGGTTACATTTAATTAACATGGTTCATCTCATGAGTCGAGTCAATGTTTGAAATAACGTGAAAAGTAAATAAACTAAATAATTCTACTGGATTCTGTGAGGGGTCGCTGCTGTGTAGTTGCTATGCTGTTTTTTCCCCAATCTGATCACATAGGAAAACACAACTATGTGATATGAGGTAGTGATGTGGATCATATGAAATTATGATTTTTAGAAAAAGTAAGCATGAAGGTTCACCCAAAACATAACTGTCTCTAGGGCGCAAGCAGATTGTACGAAAACATACATATTAATACAAATTAGCCACCAATTCGCCAAAATATAAAATATTGCCATGAGATCGTGTTTGTTTTTTAGCAGTGTTGGGAAGGTTACTTTGGAATGTAATACAGATTACAAGCTACCCTACAGAAAATGTCATAAGAAGTCTTTCAATTACTTTATTAAAGTAATGTAACTGATTACATTTGATTACGTTTCTAAATTTCTAATGTTTTCAGCTGTTAATCATTTTTAAACATTTGAAGCTGGCAGATTTAACCTTACAGTAGCACTCAACACGGATTTACTGTCAGACTTTCAAAATTCTTCATCACTTGAATTAAGATTCTAATAATTTAATTTTTTAAAGCACAACCACCACAAAATCAGACTTTAGTACCTCTTTTTACTTTGAGATCATTCTGAGGTTAAATACAGATTTAAAATCATAAGATATAGTTAGTTTGAAATCAAATCCTTGCATAGCTACTGCCATCAAACAATGCCTTGGAACAAAACAGTTCATCTTAAAAAAAATAAAGCATATACATAAACCTAAATAAGAAATAAAACAGTTATCAAATAAGCATGTGTCCTATTCTATGTCCTAAATTCCTGAAACTTTGGTGTCTCATATTTTAAAGCAGTCAATGCAATTTGGGAAAGAAATCAATCATATCTGTACGTGTGTAAAAATATTCAGACATTTTCATAAGTAACTGTAACAGATTACAGTTACATTTATTTTGTAATTAAATTACGTAATTCTGTTACATGTAACTAGTTACTCCCCAGCACTGTTTTTTTAGTGTGTTGACATGCGGTTGGTAAGGATTGTCAAGCCATTTTGTGTGTATTACTATGCAGTCGTCAGGGGGTTGTAGGTGGTTGCCAGGGTGTAGCAATACATTTGCTAAGGTTTTCTGTGTGGTTACTAGTTTTCTGAGTGCATGACAAATCATTGCTATGGTGTTCTGGACAGATGCTAGATGGTTGCTTACTGGCTCATTTAGTCTATGGCTTTAATTGTTCAACAGGGGAACATCATAAAGTAGCAGCACATCTATCCACAATAAAACACATGATTTGTTCAAATCACTAATAGCAATAGGTCTCTTACCACACAACTGACACAGTATCTTGTTTCCTAGAATTTTCAAGAAGCACAAAAAGTGAGACAAGTCTTACAACTGATGAACTTCCATCAATCAACTTTAATAGATCATAAGATGATGTAAAAACTACATTGGCATATGTAAGACAAACACTCTTCTATATGTACTATCCACTGGACAGTCCCCTTCAGAATGACAAAGAAAAACACAGTCCAAAGACATCTAGCTAAACACCTCTGTGTTGTCTTATCCACTTCGCTTTGCTTCCTACTCCATTGCAAAAGGACACGTCTCATATTGCAAGCTAAGTCAAAATGCATAATTAGCAAACAATAAAAAATTTTCATTTTTTGTCTTCCCTCATTTGTTCATTGATAAAAGAATATACTTTGATTTTTGTTCAACGTAGTGTTGAGTGTAGTAAAATAGATCTGTATAAGCACTGCACAGTTTCTCCCGGAGAGGATATCTGGAACATGGGCGACAACGGGTGAACAGAAATCAGGGACGTGCCGCAATGTAGATGGAAGTGATATGAAGAACGGAGCACAGATATAGTTTAATTAAAAAAATAAATAAAATGCATTTTAAAAAATTAAATACAAAATAAAACTGTTAAATAAATAAATGCAAATAAAAATATCTATCGTATTCATGGAAAGGGCTGATATTAACGTCACATCCCACTGCCCTGCCATATGCTGTCATTTTCTCAATCAGCATTGCCTTGTTTTCCAATAAAAACATGTAAACATCTGTAGAGCAAGACTAATTTACTCTAAAATAAAAACAATTCCATTTCCAGAAATTATGTTTAGATAACAAGTATTAATTTAGGGATGTTGACTTTTTTCTCTTTTTTTTACTGGAAAACATGAATGATGCTTGCCTATATATATATATATATATATATATATATATTTTTTTTTTTTTTTTTTTACTGATCTCAATGCTGTCTGTAGCGACTGTTACGAAACAACAGATGATATGCATTAAGTTACATTCTGAATATGATAATACAGGACCTGAAAGAAAAAAAGAAGGGGAAAAAACACTTTTTATGAAGTCTGTTTAGATAATGCTTCATGTAATACATAAAGTACATAGTTATGATTATACCTTTTAAATATCTAACATAAAATAACAACGGTGGTGATCTCATTTTAATGTGTTGTACTGACCATTAAGAAGCATTCAAATATTATATCTGTGGTTATATTTATTTATTTATTATAAAATAATGACAATAATACCATTCTTACAACATGTATTTATTTATCTTGGTTCTTATCTGTAATAGAAAATAAATAAATAAATCAAAAATCTAAATTTTAATCTATAATAGAAAAATAAAATAGAAAAATAAATAAATAAACTTAAGTTGAGTCTACAAATTTGTTTAATTCCGGATAGAGTTTAACATTATGAACTAACATGAGCTAACAATTATATATTTATAAATTACATAAACGACAAAGATTAATAAATGCTGTAAAAATACTGTTAATTGTAGGCTTTTAAAGTTAATGCAATAGCGTTTGCTAACATACAGAACCTGACTGTAATGTTAACACATAATATTACATTACATATACAGACTTCATAGAAAATGTTACACAAAAGACAATTTAAAGATGCTACCAAATGTAACACCCAAATTGAACTGCATATGCATATTTTAAACGGAAGAAAGAAAAAAACATTTTTACACCAAATGTGGTTAAATACAAGTCTGTTAGCCCTTAAAGGTATACATATATAATGATGGTATTTATTATTTAACACTAAATCAATACTAAAACCAATGTTTGCTTTTTAATGAAATATCCTTTGTTGAGATCGATAGTGCTGTCCTTAACCATGTGCGAGTTGTTATTTCTTTTGCATTTTGTAGTAACTCCATCAGGGATGCGGCGGGGGTTTTTTCGAACCACACAGGAAGACAAACCATTCAAATGAACATGCTAAACTTTCCCTCCAAAGAAGTACCATTCATATTATTTCCTATTTTTCTCCATTGAGTTTTTTAGATATGAATTTTTTACTTGTATTCATCAGGCAGTGTTCACTTCTAACATTTTAAAAAATATGAATGAAAAAATAATAATAATGCAACTTGTGGTAATCCTGGAGTGATGTGAAATAAGAAAAGGAAAACATAAACACTTTAGAGAAAAGTAAAACGGACAAGAGAGCGAGATGAGATGAAAACATTATACAGTTAACGGTACAAAAACACTCAAGGGTTTTTGGCATATTTTATATAGTGGGGAGACAAAACATAAGTTTTTGGATTCCGGGATCAGGCACTCAAAGAACTCAAATGGCCTTTTCGTTGTGTTGTTGGGACAGCCGAAATAAAATAAAACTCGTATATGTACAAAGATCCCTCTCTCCGATACTTATTTGAAATCATTAACAGGCATCGGCATGAAAATACTAAATTCTTCACTAAAAAGGCTAAATTCTGTTGTTATCTTAAATACTTTGTTCTTTTCTCTCTATTAATACTGAAAAATTATTTCATGTTGTTTGTTTTTTTTAATGTTTGTATGCTCGCAAGTACACACCAAATGAACAAAACGAAAACATTTCCCTGTCTCGCTTTAACCTGAATTATTATGGCAAACATTGTTCATCAAAAACTGAAAACAAACGTTTATTCGGATATATCAATGTACAGTGCTCTCCATTTCATGTCGCTTGTCTTCAACTATAACTACGCTAACCTTCTCAATAACTAAATGCGAATGATTATTCTCCCCGATACGCACACACACCAAACCCCAGTAAAAAACGCAAAGCATAAAAAAAAAGTTTCTAACTATGTAGAATACTTATTTCATATATTTGCAACAGTACTGTAATCTAGTCATAAATACATTAAGGCCAAGAAAAATAATACATTAAAAAACAGTGAATAAAAAAAAAAATCTTGTGAGCACTGTGTGTTGGCTTTAAGAAATACTTATGAACTGAGTAACGCTCATAATTTCTTTAACTTTTTTTTTTTTCCCAAAATTTTCCATTATTTTATGGTAAGACGTTACCAGAAGAAAATGCACATTGGTTGGATATTACCGTCCGTGACTCTTTACAAAGACGCCCGGTGGTCTTGTAGAGAGCTGTTCTGCGTGTTTGAGTGGGTTCGGGTCAGTTGTTGCCCTGCGGCTGAAGCGTGGTTTTGTGCAGTACTGCGGAGGAGCCAGCAGTGGGCGCCGTGGTGCTGGTGCTGCTGCCCGTGGCTTTGATCCACGGCAGCGAAAGCAGCGATGCTCCGGTGGTGGTGGTGGCCGTCATAGTTACTTGGATCATCTGGTCACGCTGGATGAGTTGGATCAGAGTCTTGAGATGCTCAAGGGATGTCTGAGTCTCCCGCTGCTGACCCAAAAGACGCTCCTTCAGCTCGATGCATTTCTGTTGAACACAGATTTAAAATTGTATGACAGTCTTAATGTTCTTCTATGTTAATCTTTTTTTCAGTTGCTTGGTTTAAAAATGAATGAAACCGTTCCCTAGTTTATGCATCAACCCTGTCATCAGATTTTGCTTTTTTAAAATAACAATACATTCAAAAAAAAAATCCAAGCAGCACACTGTAGTGTTTTTCAAGCCTAGTAATGTCAAATTAAGCTGTAAAAAATGTCAACTCTGTTCATAACCTTAAGGCCTTTCCATACTGAGCGTGAAAAAGCTAAATGAATGCGAAAGATAATGCGCTGGAATAAAACAAGAAATTCCTATGGATGCTTCCACATAGACCGCGAACATTCACTCACTGAAAATGCAAAATGTTTTGGGGTTTTTTCGAACCAGTCCGACGAATCTTCAGTTTTGCAAAGCGATCCAATAAGATTTGAGCATTACATCACATGGCCAGAGCAACTGCTGTTACCCAAAAGGTCGACACAGTGACGCTAAAAGATCAGAAGACTGTATTGTATGGAATGCCAATCCTTCCATAATTATAAATAAATAAATAAATAAATGTACAAAGAAATGTAAAAAAGCAAAAATAAATATGTAAATAAATATACAAAGAAAAGTTAAAAAGCAAAAATAAATAATTTATAATTTTATTTCCTTATGTATTTTTTTATTTTTTTTCCACATTTATTTATTTTTTCTTTTTTTATTTATACATTTATTTATTTCCATTTTTTATTTATTTTCACATTTATGTATTTATTTATTTCCACATTTATATATTTCCACATTTATTTATTTCTACATTTATTTATTTTCACATTTATTTATTTCTACATTTCTTTGTCTGTAGGGTAATGAGGAGGGCGTGTTTTACGTCAGGAAAAGCAATCGAGCCAGAGTAGTCCAGGGGTAAGCTTTGAGGCCACAGTGACACCTTGTGGTGCCCAAACGAAGTACATGAAGTGTAGCCTACATGACGCGCCTGTTGATATTGTGGGATGAATGACTTAGATGGGCGATATGGCCAAAATCTTATTTCACGGTTATTTCAGTTTCACGTGGGGGGTTGTTTCAGCTGGGAAGTGTGCATTCTGTGATCGCGTGCATTTGCTGAAGCTCGCAAAAGCGTGCACTCGCTCTCTTTTGCCCGCTGTTTTTTAGGTTTCACTTTCAACGCATACAAGGCATGTTTCCAAGATTCGGAATAGAAGAAGGTTACTGTAGAAGATTTGTCGCCTCGCGCCACTTCCCGTGTGGACAGTCACCGCATCAACTGATTATAATGGGTTCTCTTGGTGTAGACACGGCTTTAGATACGGATTAATCACACGTTTTAGGCTGGAAATATCCAGAATTAGGTCAAACAAAAGGTGTCCATGGGAACGGAGCTAGTGAAACACACATGCCATGCACTGAACATACAAGCATCATGCTCATCCAAACAGAGCCTGTCGTGTGCCCTCAGCTTTTTGAGCTAACTGCATTTTTTTTAATGTAACCAAAAACAACATTGACAGCATCAGAAACAAACCCGTAAACTGATGTCCAGGGCATTTTAAAAAAAAAAACATATTAATGTATGCATCATGAATATGGAATGCCACGTTCTTAATTCCAATTGATAAATTTGGTTAAAATAATAAAGGGCTGTTACTAGTAAAAATCCAATCAGTGTCAACAAAAGCCATCAGAGACATCATTACTGAATGCATTTACACTGCAATTAGCCTACAAATGCATAAAATGTAATGAAATTAATGTTTTACATTTTGAAGACAGAAATATCTCAATATGTCATTCAATTAAATGATACGTTTAATATGAACTAAAACAGACACTAGGTGGTGCCAAGTCACTGTCTTAATGACTGAGTTCAATCCTGATTCCTTCAAATAGGTTACGCCGATTAAGAAAACACCACTTGTTGCCGCGGTTCAGCTGTGGATTTGTATCTGTGATAATTATATGTAGGCCTAATGTGTTATTTAAAAAAATTAAAAAAAATCTTTTCATGACAAAATGATCAAAAAGATGGCAGGTAGGGGACATGATCGGGGGAGCACGACTTCTTATGTTGAGAGAACGACATTTATTTCTCGTGGCCATGCGTTTAATACACGAACCTGCGTGACCATAGCAACCTTGGATATTCAGAAACTGATATTACGAATACATTAAAAAATGTTTTGAATTTAATAAAGTGCAGAATTAAGAACATATTATATTAACCTACCTGTATATTGTGCACGTGATATGTTGCAGATATATGCAGTCCACAGACAACATTTATGAACCTTGTTATAATCAATACATTTAAAAATAAGACGTGTGACATGCCTAGAAAAACATTGCCATCTTTCCAATCCATCCAGCTTTTTAAATCCATTCAGTGATCATTTCTTTCTTTCTTTCTTTAATTAAATTACAGGAATGTTACGGTTCTCTGTACAGGAATTTAACATAGGTTAGGCCTAGGCTATACATTTAATTTTTTTTCTTCTTTTTTTGATAGCCTAGTAATTAGGTTATATGCTGCTAATAAGAAGAAGAAGAAGAAGAAGAAGAAGAAAAAGAAGAATATATGTAGCCTAATATATAACCTAATTTCTGCACTTTCTTAAATTCAAAACAAAATGTTAAAAGAATATTTAAGCTAAAATATTAATCTCATCCCAAAGTCTTTTAAATCCATTCACGTAGGCTATTATTTTGGATTAGCCTACATTTTTAGGCTAGCCTATTTATTTTATTTCCCGCTTTCTCCTCTGCGCTTTATATACCTGCTCTGTAACCAAAGCTCATTAACCGATCATTAGCCGACAAGATTATGATAAATTAGAATTAAATTAGGCCTAAGAATGGATAAGAGTTTGTATTATTATTTTTTTATTATTATTTTTTAACTTTAGTTTTAGGCCTACATGCGTAAATATGATACACAAAAGAACAAGATTCACACATCACATCACGCACCTGCGCTTTTTTGAACGAAAAAATAAAACCCAGGATAAATTCATAGGCTACATGCAAAAGGAATAAATACGCAAAATATATTTCACTTAGGGGCCTAATTAACCAAACGAAAGAAAAAGCTGTTCCACGGTTAAACAGTTCAAATAATCGCGCTGGCGTCTCATGCACACACAACATGGTTATCACTTAGGCTATTCCTTAAAAATAACCAATGACTTTTTAAACCGTTTAACCGGTCCTGGAGAGCCCCCAGTCCTGCAGAGTTTAGCTCCAACATTAAAACCTCACCTGCCTGGCTTTAACCCTAGATCTTGATTGGCTTGTTCAAGTGTATTTGATTAGGGATGGAGCTGAAGTTACTGTGGCTCTCCAGGACCGACTTTGGCCACCCCTGGTTTAATCGAATTAAAATTCTTACTGTCGATTTACAGTTAAGCTACACTGCCTATAGCCTATCGTATTAGACCCACGCTAAGCTTTGATAGCCGCTTATTTTGGATATAAGCTATGATAATGATGATGATGCTGATGATACTAACACTACTACTAATAATAATAATAAAGAAAGGAAGAATATTAGGCTACATATTGGCCTGCATGGTATGTGCAGTATGGGTTAATATACTAATTCTTAATTCTGCACTTTTTTAAATTCAAAACAAAATATTAATGTATTCATAATATCCATTTCTGAATATCCGAGGTTGCTATGGTCACGCAGGTTCGTGCATTAATGGCCACGAGAAATAAATGTCGTTCTCTCAACATAAGAAGTCGTGCTCCCCCGAACATGTCCCCTACCTGCCATCTTTTTGATCATTTTGTAATGAAAAGATTTTTTTATTTATTTTTAAATAGGCACATTAGGCCTACATATAATTATCACAGAAACAAATCCACAGCTGAACCGCGGCAACAAGTGGTGTTTTCGTAATCAGCGTAACCTATTTGAAGGAATCAGGATTGAACTCACTCATTAAGACAGTGACTTGGCGCCACCTAGTGTCTATTTTAGTTTCATATTAAACGTATCATTTAATTGAATGACACACGACAGGCTCTGTTTGGATGAGCATGATGCTTGTATGATCAATGCATGGCATGTGTGTTTCACTAGCTCCGTTCCCATGGATACCTTTTGACCTAATTCTGGATATTTCCAGCCTAAAACGTGTGATTAATCCGTATCTAAAGCCGTGTCTACACCAAGAGAACCCATTATAATCAGTTGATGCGGTGACTGTCCACACGGGAAGTGGCGCGAGGCGACAAATCTTCTACAGTAACTGATACCTCCTTCTATTCGGAATCTTGGAAACATGCGTTGTATGCGTTGAAAGTGAAACCTAAAAAAACAGCGCGCATAAGAGAGCGATTGCACCTTCAGCAAATGCACGCGATCACAGATTGCACGCTTCCCAGCTGAAACAACCCCCCATGTGAAACTGAAATAATAACCGTGAAATAAGATTTTGGCCATATCGCCCATCTAAGTCATTCATCCCACACTATCAACAGGCACGTCATGTAGGCTACACTTCTTGTACTTCGTTTGGGCACCACAAGGTGTCACTGTGGCCTCAAAGCTTACCCCTGGACTACTCTGGCTCGATTGCTTTTCCTGACGTAAAACACGCCCTCCTCATTACCCTACAGACAAAGAAATGTAGAAATAAATAAATGTGAAAATAAATAAATGTAGAAATAAATAAATGTGGAAATACGTAAATGTGGAAATAAATAAATAAATACGTAAATAAATACATAAATGTGAAAATAAATAAAAGTGGAAATAAATAAATGTATAAATAAAACAAATAAAAAATAAAATGTGGAAAAAAATGAAAAACTACATAAATAAGGAAATCAAATTATAAATAATTATTTTTGCATTTTACTTTTCTTTGTATATTTATTTATACATTTCTTTATTTATTTTTGCTTTTTTACATTTCTTTGTACATTTCTTTCTTTCTTTCTTTATTTCTAATTATGGCAGGCTTGGCATTCCATAGTATTGAGCACGAGCATAAAAACACCGAAATAGAGGACTTTCAACCAACACACAAAGAATATGGATGTTGAGATGTTGTTGTCTGAACAGAGAACTTTTTGACCTTTTTAAAAAAATCAAGTGAAACATTTTTCTACACGACATATGAAAGCAAATAAGACATATGATTATAACGATATATTTTCTGTATGTGTTTTGCATGCAACTCATGGTATTTTTATAACAATAAAGGATGTTGATGACATACAAAGAGTCTGCCTATTATAATCAAAATCAACTATAGATCACAATTGGAAGTTATTACAAGCACTCGATGATGGTTTAAAGTGATTTTTAAACAAATAAATTATTTGCATAAATTTTCAAGTGTAGCTTGATGCTAATTGTACCTCTAGGATATTCTTGTAAGCATTAAAGATATTTCTGGTGTAGAACCAAACTGTATTTATCTTAATTTAATGCTGTATATTGAGCAGAGGAAGATGTTAAATCCATATACAAGATATGGATTTAACTCTCTTCAGCGCTCTCTTCCACCTTCAATACCACGACTGAGGTGCCCTTGAGCAAGGCACCGAACCCACAACTGCTCCCTGGGCGCTGCAGCATAAATGGCTGCCCACTGCTCCGGGTGTGTGTTCACGGTGTGTGTATGTGTTCTCTGCTGTGTGTGTGCGCACTTTGGATGGGTTAATTGCAGAGCACAAATTCCGAGTATGGGTCACCATACTTGGCTGTATGTCACGTCACTTTGTCACTTTTAAGATACATATTTGAGGAAAAATACATTGGTGGTCGGTGCCACCTAGCGTGCAGGCGTGAATTAGCAGAAGGCAAACAATCGTTTCGCGCTTGGTGTGAAAGCACCGTTCCTCTGCGATTCGCCTCACTTTTTCGCATCGCGCTGTGTAAAATAGCCTTTCACTGAAAAAAATTACTTGTAGGATGTACTTAAAAAAAATCATTTTAACACATAAATAAACTTTACTGCTACTCCTCTGTACAATTACTTACTATTGAACTTAACATTCATAAAGAAATTAAGTAAATATTATATACACTACCAGTCAAAAGTTTTTGAACAGTAAGTGTTTTAATGTTTTTTAAAGAAGTCTCTTCTCCTCACCAAGCCTGCATTTATTTGATCCAATGTACAGCAAAAACAGTAAAATTTTAAAACATTTTTACTATTTAAAATAACTGTTTTCTATTTTAATATATTTTAAAATGTAATTTATTCCTGTGATCAAAGCTACATTTTCAGCATCTTTACTCCAGTCTTCAGTGTCACATGATCCTTCAGAAATCCAGAGATCCTTGGTGAGCAGAAGAGACCTCTTTAAAAAACATTAAAAATCATACCGTTCAAAAACTTTGGACTGGTAGTGTAATTAAATTTTCACATATAGAATTAGGTAACTAGATTTTACTTAAGTTAATTAAATTTAACAAAGAAACTAAGTAACTTTAGCTTGGACAGTAAAAGTTTGAGTAATTTTGACTTAGTCAAAGCTTCCTTGACAATACACTGATAAAAATGATTTTTTGGTTAAGTAAATACTACATAAAAACAACTGTAATTTCTACATTAAATAATTTAGTTCAGGCAAAAATTAA
>JAFVLL020005509.1:0-11830 GCA_021397915.2 Tor tambroides | reverse complement strand
GACAGAGGCCAGGAATAGCACATGGCAAACGACTCCAGTGTGAGAGATCAATATTGTAGTGAGCTCCTTTAGATATACTGTCACATCTAAACCTGCACAAACGTCTCTGCCACAGTGATAATTCACTCTCCCAGCTAAATGCACTATGGACGCTGTGGAAAAAAGAGACGGAAAATTTGCCCACAAGGTAGGTTACAGATGCCACATTCAGAAATTACACACAGTATGACGACAAACTTCTTTTAATGGTTTTGTGCACTCAGACTCACCAACAGTCGATGAAGAGCAGCTGCAAAATCCCTTTTCTCGTTTCCTCGCAGACCTAAAAAGGACACAAAGAAATAATCATAATCAAACAGCCTTCAATCAAATCTGAAATTCAATTTTCCTCATCCACTTCAATCAGCCGTCTCAAAGAAAACACCAAGGTCTCTAATCTCCAAGCTGACTGATCAACATTCTTGCTCGAATACTTTCTGGCTGGTCCCAATCATTTCCGGCCCCAAGGCCGTACTTAACACTATATAAAATCAGCTTGTGAATAAACCTTGTAATGGACAAGCCAGGGGAAAGAACAAACCTACATCCACGATAACAGTAGACATATTGTTCCAAAGAAAAAAGGTGTACATTTTGACAACAACAGCACGAGGCCCTTGCGCTTGTAATGCGTTGCAGATACAACCACGCATTAGGACGACCACAACGATATTTCACACCGTACCACTTCACAGCCATCTACTGTGCTTTTTATATTAAAACAATAAATAAAAGAGCAACTAAAAATTTAATTGTGAAATGTACAGATGACACATTCAGTACAGTTTTTCATTTTAAAAGCAAGAGCTGAGCATAAATGATACTGAGAATTCATTCAACCTAGTAGCCTTTGAGACCTTAAGAAATGTATTGACTGGATTGACACAGTTACTGTACAAGGAATTGGGAAAACATATAGAAAATACTTCTACTACTTTGTCCGTGCATTAAAAAAAAGCACTCTGAAAACATTTTTTTGGAAATAATTAGCAAATTTATAATTTGAAAAGAAAGGGCAAATAACACATTGAATTAAATGTGAAATTTTGAAGTAGAAAGACTGAGTATTGTCTTGTAAAACACTCCAATAATCTGTTTTATTTACAACGTTGAAAAAACATTTTTTACAGTGCACACTACGACATATTTTAGCGCAATACCTTTACATGAGGTTTTATTTTCCTGTCGGTGCATTAAAGCAGCTTTGGGCCAATGTGCTAATTACTGGCTCTTTTTAATAAGAGGGCATAGGTTCACATATACATCCAGACACAGTGACAGATTTATGGTGCCCCGTGGAGGCAGTAGAGAGGACCCCTGCCTCCAATGGCCCACCACAGCCGAGTGAGATATAGTGAGGTATTGATCCCAATGCCACTTCATTTCGCAATAACTATTACACAATATTCGCTTGCCCGCTCCTGGCCACTGATTTATACTGCCCTGTTATTTGCATTAGCAGTAAGTGTTTTTCTATACCGCGGCTATGGAAGGTCTTCTCAACAGATGAAGAAACACACCCACAATTCATCAATGCATATTGTGTGCACATGCATACTCAGACGTACACCTTTCACTCTGGATAAATGCATGTGCATTTCTCTGGTTCAGATCTGAAGCACAGGGATATTTCATTACATGGATCCAGCGTTATTATATTATTAACTGAAACTAAGAACATTAAAACATTTTTGTTAGTTGAAATAAAATAAACATTAACCGAAATAAAATTTTAGCTAGTTGCATTTCTTATTTTCGTTTAGTTTAATTTGATGTACTAAAATATCAAAAATGAAACTATATATATATATATATATATATATATAAAAAATCAGATTAATTACATTTAAAATTAAACTAATTCAAACTAATAACAATTTTAAAAAAAACCTGCAATAAATCCTTGGACATCAAAACCTATAATAATAATAATAATAATAATAATAATAATAATAATAATAATAATAATAATAATGCATAGTCACATGTAAGATTATACAATAATAAAAATACAATAATGTCAAATTACAAAATTATTATATTTTATATGAGGTCACATGACCAGATGGATACTACTTATTTCATCTCAATGCTTCCTCATTAGTGATCACTTTGCTCAGGGAATAAATGAATCATGACTGACAGTGATTAGCACATCTCTACAATATCATTATTAACTGAAAACTCGGTTTTGCGCGACATTGCATCCAGGCCACAAGTGTCAGTATAAAAACAACCGCTATATCAGCCAGCGCAGCATGAAACTGAGAATAAGCCTGAATATGCAGGCTGTTGCAGTGCTTGTGATCTGCGATCGGTCAGTATCAGTCATTTGTGATCCATGTAATCAGCTACTAGTGCCTGAAAGCTGCTCACAGTGCCAGGCCTAAGTCAGCAGACCACCTAGCGACAGGGGTGCGCATGTTCAAGCCGAACGCGTGCCGAGCTACGAAACGGGAGGGGTGGTAGCAGCCACGTGCCGAGCTGAAATTCTCATACACGTCCCCTCTGGAGGCGTCTGAGCGATGCCCGCCCGGCTTGCCCGCTCCAGCGTGCTAAACAAAAGCCCTAAGCAGCCTTAATTGCTACTTGGCTGTTTTTCATCTGGAGGGTGTCAACTCGGCGGTGATATGTAAATCAGCAGCCCCGCCTCCCGCTCCCCCACCCACTGCCCGGGCATAATAAGCTCTTTATCTGCATACGGGGGCGGGCAAACTGGCAGGCTGGCTGCCAAGTTTGAGTGTGGCAATGCAGAAAAAGACACTTGTTGCCATAACGCCAGCCTGTTATGCCAAGTAGAGCGGCACGCAGGCAGATGGCTGGGCTCCGCTGGCAAGCAGACAATCAGACGCTGCCACTTTAATACCAGCAGGAGAGAAAAGGCACGTGGCGCCCGGGTCCACCCTGACTCAGCTCCGCGAGCCCACATTCACTTCATTCATGAATAGAGCCCATTCATATGCACAGCCTAGGCTAATTTTATGCTAATATCGCCAGGGGGAGGAGGCAACAGAGTTAAGTGGGTGTTTGTGTGTATTGAGAGTAGGCCGTTGGGTGGGTAAAAGGTCTGAATTAGTCTACTAAATAAACGCAGACTTAACCAGAGGCAACGGCAGTAGAGATTTGTGTGCTACAGTTAAAAAAAAAAAAAAAAAAAAAATTACAGTTTTTTTTATATGAGAACTTTAATAGAGCTATAATGATTCCGTTTTATTAAAGAATATCATAAGTGACATCAATATAGATAAAAGATTAAGAGCAATTAAGGGCTTTTTGCTGGCAGGCGAATATATTCATGCCTTTTTTTTTTAGAGGGAAAGGAAATTAAATTTTTGGGCTATTGAAATTTAGTGACTTGATACAAAATGCATATTCATTTTTGATTAACCTTCAGCGGAACAACGCTCGGCAGTCATAGAAGTCATTTGGTTGAAAGATATCAATATTAAATTAAATCTCACAGAGCTACGACGTACAAATACATTCCCGCAAAGACTCCCAATAACATTATCGCGTTTATCACGTTCTGATTTACGAGGTTTAACCTTCATGGTGTGTTCTGATCATTTTCACCCAAATTCTTGAAAACGCTAGTTAAAGTTATTGCACTGGACTAAAACTTACTGACTTTTCTCACACACGGTACAAAAACTTTCCACAAGCAAGCGAGCAAGAAAGCAAGAAAGCAAGAAAGAAAGAAAGAAAGAAAGAAAGAAAGAAAGAAATGCTGATGAATCTCCGATAATGCTATAATGCTATATCAGCTTTATTTTTATTTTTGTTTTTTGATTGATCATAGCTCTCATTGATCTGAGCACCTCTTTTTTGAGTGAACACTGCCAGAATTATCCACAAACAATTTTTGTTTCACTCAAAAATGGAGATCCATGAGCTCAGATGAATGAGGCCTACAACCAATCCAATACAAAACCTGTACTAATTGAAAGAAAACAAGTTGACAAAAAGGTTGAATCCAAGATTTGGTGATAATATTGCATTATATTAGAGATTTACATGCAATTTTTAAAAGGCTGGTCATTTTTGACTGGGGACACTAAATTAGGTAAAGGATTTTCAGCACAGCACAAGGTTTAAAGGCAAAGGGTGATGAGCTGAAATGCTGAGCTATTACTCCAGTGTGTGTGTGTGTGTGTGTGTGTGTGTGTGTGTGTCAGCACAGGGCATGCTAAAGTCACATCCCCTGGAGCTTTAAGTGTCCCCACGCTCACACCACTCCCATCAACATCTCGCCTTAATGCATTTTCTATACCTGCATGCTCTATGGACTCTCCAATGATTTAGAGGCAGCAACAAACCTGTCCCATTTTCAGACGGATATTATTGATAGACTGTCACTTCAGATTGTAGCTAACTGCTAATGGTTATTTTATAGTGCATATGTCAAATCTGATGTGGAGTGTATTTGTTTATTTATTTATTTTTTCCATTTTATTTATATTCAACTTCTCTTTTAGACCATGATGTTTTCAAGCTGGTGTACTGTAGGTAAGCTACAGCTAATAAGTATCTTACTATGAAAATTTAATTTGACATGGCATGCAGTGGTTGAGTGTAAAACAACAGCTGTCAAGAAGTGGACATAATATACAGGGCCTTGCGTGTAATAAATTGCTAATAATACTAGACATTGCTAATACAAAATCTCATTTCAAATTACAAAATGAGAATGCTGTGAACATATCATTCACTCTGCTTATCAAGATATAACATATCAAGAAACGATATAGAATCCAGGCAGATACTTCCAGTATTGAATCCAATATTATTTTGATCATAGAAAAAAATTGGACATACAAAATTTTCACAATATGAAGTTGTATGATACCAGTACAGATTAATTATATATAAATAGTGCTTGTGTCTGATTAAATTATCTGATAGATTTTTATTTATGCTTTGACACAATAACTGATATAATTGATATAAAAAGGCATAAACATCAGCCTACAACAAAAACACATGCATTAATTTTACTAATAATAACAACAACAATAAAACTTAATCTTATTTTATTATTATTATTATTATTATTATTATTATTATGCTAAGTTGCTGTTTAGATACAGCATAAATGGTCACTTTTTTAAATATATATTTTTTAATTTACAGTTGATCAAATCCTTTTTTGTCACCATATCTAATGAGTGTAAAAAATATTTTATTTTATTTTAAATTAATTTAATTTAAAATTTTATTTTATTTTTTTTTTTTATGTTTTATGTGTATTTTATTTTATTTTTTGCAAACAAAGAAGCCTACTACCATAGTATATAAAGTAGCCACTGTTCATAAATAAATTAAATAAATAAATAAATATACAAAAATTAATAAAGTTAAAAGTAAAATAAATATTGTTGGAGTACAATTTAAAAGAAAATATTATTTTACACTTTCTACTTTTTTAATTCAATGTGTTGCTTGACATTTCTTTGTAATTATTCATGAAAATTTACTAGCAATTTCTGTGTGAATTTTTTTTACACCAGTGTACATAAAACAAGAAAAATGAAATAAACCTGAAATATAAACTTTAACTCCTCTCTGAGCCATGCACCAATGTTGTAATAGATTAACCCATGAGACATCCTGAACAAAGTGTGGATCAGCATCAGGATGTGTGTGTGTGTGTGTGGCGACTAGACATCCCACTTATGCCTGGATCTTGAAGGACCCCAATTTTGTGGGTATTAATGAGAGCACCTGCTCAGGGGGAGGCTTCAGTGTCACTGGATCATTTTGTGTATCAATGCCTGGCTGACTGCATGGCTTTTTGTTTCACCACTTGAATCATCAGAGTCGTTTGAAATCAATTTAACAATCGTTCCCGAGAATGATTTGAGTATGTAAATGTGGCCCGGCGGTGAAAAACAGGGTAAGCAGGCAAAGAGAGAGAGAGAGAGAAGGAGAGATGCAGAAGTGGCAGTGAGCATCTATTACTGCATTAAAGAGTCAAATCCTTTAATTCCACTCCCAGCAGGACATTGTGAAAGCAAGAAACAAAAGCAGCGAGAGGGACACGGACAGACAGAGACATAAAACATATAATTGCACTGATGAATAACCATCATCAGCAGTAAAGAAAAGAACAAAGTGAAAAAAGGGGGGGTGAAAGAAACGTTGTCATCCAGATGAGAGACGTGCGATATAGCTAAATATACATATTTCACTGTTTTCCAGCTTTTGACGATTTTCTATATAAACTCCGTATTTATGTATTTGCTATGGTGATTTTTCCCTCAATCAGAAGAACCATTAACTGAGCAGACAGTGTAGCCAAGCAGATTCAAATACTGAACAAAAGCACAATAAAATTCTATTTTTCCATTGTTTTTATCTTATAGCATTACTTAACTATATATACATATCTAAAAGAGTGTGATAAGCATAGTTTTCTTTTCTGTGTGGATCTATATCCCCTTAAAAATGTATATATCTACAAAACTATGTTTCTGAAGAATAAAGGATAAAAGAAATAGAATAAAAGAAAAAGAATAAAGAAAGATTGTGACTTTTTATCTCACAATTCAGAGTTTCTTTCTTCGCAATATACATATAAACTTTTTTCACAATTCACAAATTCGCGTCAAAGTCTGCTTCCACATTCTCAGGAGTTGTGAGACAACAAGTGCAATGACACTTCATACACTTTTTTTTTCAGATATAAATCATTGTAATGTTCACTGTGTTGTTAAATTTGACATCACCAGCAAAACTGTTGCAAATACATTGTGAATATTTGATATACTGTACAGCTCTCTTCCAGACATGCATTCATAACTGCGTTCTGAGACTAAATGCATAGGCATACACAAAATGAAGCACAAGTGCTAAGAGAAAGACTAAAATAAGCAGAAGATTTATGGTGTCCGGACACAAGAGGTGAACACAAAAGCTCAGGAAAGATTCAATTAAGCATCATATCCACTGACATCATTGCCATGGTTACCAAACAGAAGAAAATATTAATCAAGTCTGCACTTGAGAGAAAAAGGGGGAAAGATGGAAATAGTGGAGATAGACAGACGTTTATACAGATGCAATGTTTTCAAGAGTAAGTGCAATTTAATAAGGTCCAAAACTGCAGTCTGCTGTGTCTGCCCTCTCTCTATGCCCCTCAATCCTCCTCAACATCATCATCTTTATGTTGACATCGGACCCTGGTAGAACAAAGTGGAACAAAGTCTCGCTCCTAATAATGCACTTTTCATAATGCAACTAAGCATTCTGGTTTATGCCTAATGAAGACACAAAGAAAGAGGAATAGAGAAGGAGAAATGAGGGAGACACTCAATCTTCTTCAGAGACTGAAGTAAGCTACGCCACTCTTTATTTACATAGTCAACTTGAAAAGGAGAAAAATAAGGTATATGTAAAATACATCTCAATAATTGTTATAAGCTACTACCTAAAATTATATGTAAGTGCTATTAACTAAAATGTATTTGACACAAATCAATATTAAGGGGTAAGCTGTGCCATGTCATGGTACATTACAAATAAAAATATGAATTGAAAACTATATTAAAAGTTTTTTTTTAAAATAATATACTAAAAGCACAATTACACCAAGTATGATTCTTCTGAACTTTATTTTTTAAATTATCCTCATATATACAGATAGATAGACAGACAATAAATAAATAAATATTTCTTCATTTAATCAGAACGTTATAATATAGTTAAACTTTAAAATGTTGTTTACTTTTTTAATGGATTTAAAAGTTTGCTCTCAATTAGTTTAAAAATCAGCTGTCACGGAGAAAAAAAAAAACTCGTATAAAAAATGTTTTTCGAGTGTATTTCTGAATCACAGACAGATGTATATAATTGTTCCTTTCAAAATATGGGTAACCCTTTATTTTAAGGATCAATTCTCACTATTATTTGCATGCATATTACTAGCATATGGGCTGTTTATTATTACTTGTATTAATGCCTTATTCTGCATGACCATAGTTTAGATCTCTTAATCCTACTCTATACCTAAACTTAACAACTACCTTACTAACTATTAATAGGCAGCAAATTAAGAGTTTGCTGGCAAGTGTCATTGTTAATACTTAGTTAATAGTGAGAATTCATCCCTAAAATTAAAATTGGACCTAAATATGAAACTGCAAAAATGATGCACCGTTTTAGGAGTCGACACATCTTACCCCATTCTTCCTTACAGTTTCTATCAATGGCAAGCCAATTTTACCGAACGAACCTTCAAATAACAAAAGCTGCTGAAACACTGAGCATAGATACACATAGATCCTTCTGCAATAAATGCATAGTCTATGTATGTATGCAAGCATGTGTATATTTATTTGCATGCTATGAGAGCTCTTCCTCTATGCGTGTGTCTCCTTGAAGGGGTACACACCTATGTTTGTGATCCCGAAAAGGAGAGGAAAGGAGAGAGAGAGTAAAACAAATTTCACATGCATATTGCTACAGACTCTAAAAAATTTTGACAATCATTTTCAATCATCCTGAGCCGTGGTGCACTGCTTTGGCGTATTTGGCTGCACGGCGCTGAGGGGGGAAAGTTGAGCATTGTTCTGTTTGATGAAACTGTGGAGTGTTTGCTCGCTGTCTGCAGGGACTGTCTTGAAAACAAGCTATCTGAAAACTCCCCCCGCTGTGCGAAATGTTAAATAAACAAAGGCATGGATAAACAAAATCCCTCCATTTTAATGTCACTGAGAAGAAAGACCATGTTTTAATGCTAAGATTGCTGCTGGAAGCGAAAGTGCTGCCGACACAATTCTATATAAAGTTTACACATCGGTGGGATCTGGATTATAATCACCTTTAATAATTATAAGGTTATGAGAAAGCAGAATGACAAAAAAGACAAAAAGGCACTTCACAAAAAGCTTTCATCGAGTTCAGTGCAGAAAAACACTTATCAGAGAAAAGATTCATTGTGATGAACTCTCAAAGAGAACTTACATGAAGAATGTTCAAATATACTCTAGTGAAACATTTTAGAGATTTCAAATATCGTCTGAAAAAAGGCATAACCAGTTTTTATAAAGCGGTGTGATGGTTGTTTAGCGGAAGGATGGCTCAGAGGAAAATTTCATTGCTCAGAGGTTGCTTTTTCACAGCTCTGGGGATTTAATGGAGTTGTCAGTTATGTTTTATTTAGGTGTCAACTTTTTTCTCAGATGTTTCTTCCAAAATTCCTAAATTAGGAGAAATAAAGATGTAAACAAATGAGACAGTTGCTGACGTGCAGTAAGAGTACAAAGCAATAAAGTGAATGTGGATATCAGCTCAGATTTTTTGTTATTTCAAGAATTAGTTCATATCGGAATTTCACAGACTTTGGTATCTTGGCAAATATGAGTTCAGTTTGAGATGCTACTGAGTTTTTAAAGAATTAGCTCATAATAAAATCTCACAGACTTTGATATCTTGGCAAATATGAGAACAATTTGAGATTCTATTGTAGACACATATGTGAAATTGTCAAGGTATTTTCCCCCAAAAGATTTAGTTATGCGTTATGGTTTAAGAATCAGAGATTTCTTCAAAGATTCCTACATTATGATAAGTAACAAAAGACAACTGCTGACAATTGTCTGGAACTGAGAACAGTTTGAGACGCTACCAAGATCTTCAATATCTATCAAGATCTTTTCCCTACAAAAAAGTATTGAAGCATCAAAGTATGTAAGAAACATTTCTTTTCTTTCCTGTGGGGGTGGATAATGGATCTTCAGCGTTCCATAATATGTAGGATGTCCTGCTCGATGCTTTATACAGTACAAATGTTACTCTGCCATACTGATCTTTTATCAGGTTCTTTCACCTCAGCTCTTGCTTTAACTAAAACAATCTCATCCTATGGTACAGTATGCCATAAGGAAGCCAGAATCAGTCTGTTTGGTACAGAGAGTGAAAGACAGGCCCCCTGCAGAACCACGTGATCAGAAACAATTTAATTCCCCAGCATCAGCCATCTCCACCTGATATGCTCCTGCAAGGTCATTAAGCTCGCCCTTGAAGGTCATGTGATTAATGAGCGGCAGAACCTCTGCGCAATAACGTGTATGAGCGCGGCTCATATTCATTGGACAGCAGGGCCTGAGAGAACGAATAGCCAGAGACAACCAAGGTCCTCCAGAGCATCTTCACACTGCTCAAACACACATTAACAAAGCATCACATTTCCTAATTAGTTTCAATTAGCTCAAATCGGCTTCTGTTTATACAATTAAAAACAGTCAAAGACATATGAGCATGTCTGAGGATCCTGGAGTCAAAATCAGTACTAAAAGTGGCGTCAATATGTACAAACCCGACTAAATTGTTCTTTTGGGGGGGGGAGTCTGACTCATTTTAGTGAATCTTGTCAAGCAGAGGGTTCATTTAAAATTCATTTCAGTCAGAAGTCACTGTTCTGTATTTTAATGTCTAACTTTTTGAAGTAGTTAACTGACACTCATCACTGTTATATGAAATATCATATTTTCAAGTTTTAATAGCTTTATTTAGCTTTAAATATGTTAAATACATCTGTTTAATTAATTTGTCGCCCTCTTTTTTTTCATTCAGAAAAATACTGATTGTAAAACAATTATACCATCTGATATTTATATATTTGAAAAAATGTGCACCACCTCAAACAGTTTCAATGCAGCTAGGTTTTTTTTTTTTTTTTTTTTTTCAAAAGTGTAGCTTAGTTTAACTACTTTATGAGTAGTTACTTTAAATTTACGAGTAGCTGTAAAGCTACAGTTTTACACCTGCACATTACGGATCCTGGCATCACATAGTTTAATTGATGCTGACTGTGTAGATTCACACAGACTTCGCAGCGCATCATAAACACTGATTACTCACAGACATTCATACGTCAATGCCTATCAGTGGAGTCTAGATCAAACAAGTGATTCTATCACAGGATCCCAAATTGGGTGAAAACATGCAGCTCTGCTGAATATGGCAAGAATACAACAAATGTTTTGGGACTAAACAGAAGTAGTTGTTTTTCAAGAAAAATAAATGTTTCTCAACCTTTTTTGCCTACCACAACATCAGCAGAATACCTTTATCATTAGCATAAGAATTTATATGACAGAAATTGCCAACATTATAAGTCATTTGTTTTTAAACTAAAAACAATCAATTCTTGTTGGTCTTTCTCATTTTTCACAGTTCTGAAGAATAGACTGTGAAATGAAGATGAGAAATAAAGAGGAAAACTATGCTAATCTGCTAAAAAAAAAAAGAAGAAAAAAAACAGCCGTTTCTTCAGGCCTACAAGTACTACAAGGTTGAGAATTACTTTCATGAAGCACAATGCAAGAAAATAGGTAAGGCAAAAATAATTGGCAAACGGCCAAAGATGATGCAATGCATCTTAAAACGGAAAGTTTCTGAAAAATCCGGAAGGGACACACATCAAATTATTATTTCACACTTACTTAAGAGCAAGTGAATGGGGAGAGAAAAAAAATAAGAGAAAAAGAGTGTTAGAAGAATAAACTCCAGCTCTGAGGTTGAGTGCAATAATGGTTCCGCTCTTCAGGCACCACAAACTTACTGCATCAGGAAGTGGAGAAATAAAATCACGTCCTTCTGACATACAAAATGAACAAGCCCACCATGTCATAATCTCACCTTCAATTTAGTGTGAAAGAAACTGCTTGTGTTGTCCTTGCAACATATGATTCAGCTGGACAGGATGAATTCTAATGATGCACATGAATCAAAAATTTAACACAGACTAATGTCTGAAATCTATCTATCTATCTATCTATCTATCTATATA
>JAFVLL020005508.1:0-34391 GCA_021397915.2 Tor tambroides | reverse complement strand
AGAATTAAACAGCAGGGCAGATCAACACCTAAGATTGATTTAGTGCCTAGTTGGTACGACAGGGTCACAGACCATTTTCTTGAAAAGGAACGTAGGGCAGAATTTACTTTTAAATAAATAGACAATTTTATGATGTAGGCCGAAAATGAGCTTCCCCTATTTGACAGACCAGTAGCCGCCACTGGCCTACGACATAAAAAAAAAAGAAGAAAAGCTGTAAGAACACCCTGCAATAGCAGCATGGCAAAAAGTGTTATTTATTTATTTACTGAAGCGCATAAACATCCAAATCCCAACTCTCTCTCTCTCTCTCTCTCTCTCTCTCTCCATTTTTTGCATCAGCGAACCCATTCATTCTTTTAACAGAAGGCATATTTTATGCGCCAAAAATACGAAGCGAGGAAAATTGACGGGCCGCCCCCACCTTTTCAGAAGCTGGTGCCGATTTTCCACATTTTGGAGTTATAAAGAAAGTTCTCTGGGAAACCTACGATTAGGCTATACTTTAACACAGAAGCATAACCATAACAATCCTCTATCGTATTACAGCCGCTTATAGGGCATTTTGAAAAAGTTTTGATTTGTTGTTACATGAAACTACAGCTCCCTTGTTAAAGGCATTTAGTAGATCCCTTAATTTATAACCACCTGACGTGATTTCACATATCTTTGGACCATTGATGATATCGAGCTGAAAATATAGCAGTAGCTATTGGAGAAAGACGGTAGGTTTGTGGATCATCCAAAAGAGAGAGTTCCATTTTTGAAATTAAAGATAAGTAACAACACAGAGAAACATAGACATGGACGTATGTCATGGCAAGAAACCTTGTTTGATTCCTTGTGTTATTTGGCGTTTAAACGAAAGCAGAGTACACAAGCCGTTTATTCTTATACAAATGAGTCGCAAGTTCTGACGAGTAAATGGCAGATGTTTTGCAATTCAAGGCGCATTCATAGACAGGATTTAGTGCTCCACAATGAGGGGGCTCGTCTTTTGTTAAGCTCTTGTGTTTCTCATTGAAAAGCTTCACAAAGGGTTCATCCTTCATGGAGTTTTAAAGTTACTTTCCACTAGTTAATTTCAGTCCTTGAGAAAAACTAAAGCAATGTTAATGTCCCTCTCTTTTCCTTTGAGACCGAGATCTCAGTCCACACAACCAAACACAGGGCATTGTGCACCTGAACCAAAGCCTTCTGAATAACTTGCAGTCTATAGAAATTCATTATAGAACATGTTTGATTAGCCCAATACAAACAGGACAGACGCGTGGCATTTTACAGTGACACAAATTAAATATGTCTAATTGTGGGTTGTAGCCTGTTAGTTGTTAAATATAGTTGATATCAAGTTGGATATTTTGCTGAACTTTGCGGGAAGCCATTTGTTTCAATTAGTTTTTTTTTTCTTTTCTTTTTTAACCTCTGAATAGTAAAGGCGGTTCTCCGATTTGTTTCGCTCTTGGTTGACCCGTTCCGTGACATTCAGTGAGAATTCCGAAGACAGGCGGTCATCTAAATTCTTTCAGTATGCCTGTATCATATTTTCAAAATAGAGTAAAGAACGATGTAAGATTCAAGGGTAAAGATTACTAGAAAGTGTAAAGTAAATATTCAAATTTAAGGTGCACAGACAGTGTCCAAATATTTACACTAAGTATAGCACACCCATCTGTCTACACCTGTATATATATTTTTGTAATTGTATGTTGTCTGTATTTATTGTTTCTGTTGTAGTGCTGTATTTATATGCATGGATTTATATTCATAAAATTTCATATGAGTTAACGAGTCGGGGTTTTTTTTTCTCCAAAATCTACATCAGTCTACAGTGTCAGTATTAGTAAGATGACTGGTTAATCAGAGGGAAAACGCATGCGACTTAGGAGACCTAAACATATTTAGCGCACTTGTAGAGTTTTTACAAAAGTATTTTTTCTCTCTCTCTAAATTTTTTTGAATTTTTAAATCTTTGAATTGTGTGTGTCTGACTTCAATTTAATACATATGACCTAATTGTGAGCAGAGAAAACAGCTTTTCTTCATAATGTGGTGGCTAAAGGGCTAATGTGGTGCAACATGTTAAATTTGAGCGTGAAAACAGCGTGATAAACAGCATCAACGAGGCACAAAGGAGTCAAGCCATCCACCATGTATCTAACTGCTGTGCTCCAATTTCATACCGATTTCGCGCTACTTTGCAGGACAGCATTGGAGCGTTTTGAAACAATTATTCGGCGCATTACACGCAATTTAATCGGAGATTTAAATGCTAAAGTGATTTCCTGTAGCAACATAATCAATAAGCACAAACAAATCAGTAGGCCTATATTTTATTTCTAACCTACTACATTTAGGATTATCTCTAATATTAGTCTATAATTCAGCAATCGATTTGATTTGATTTTTTTTTTGAAAGGTTACAACTCTCTACGCGTTATCTTAATGACGCTCATATTTATTTAATAACTCAAAATAGTTTTGAAGAGCTGCTTGAAGTGGTAATGCGTGTCTATTGCTGTAGGACCCACAGCAGTGTTATGCGACATATATTAAATTATTAACGTTGTTATTATGCATAAATGCTGAGTAAGTTATGAAAATGTGCAAGTATACAGTGTAGTAAAAGACTATGTCCTACAGTGAATGCATGTTGCTCACAGTTAGTCTAACTCCAAGTCAAAGACTTTCTCAAGGACCCACTTTACTATTGATGGGGAAGTGTGGAAAATCAAGCGGATAGGACCCTCGAGGAGGCGTTCCTCTGATTCTCCTCGCTCTGCTATCTGAAGGGAGCATCTGTGACAATTCTTCTTTTTTTTTTTTAGACAATACGTCCGAACTACAAAAATACGAGAGGTACACTTTTCGGTTTCGGATTCTACTCAACACAAAAAAAATCGATCATCTAATGGAAAACGTGCGCATAACCTTACACATATACAAATTATTAACCTGTTGCTACATTAAGAAGACGCTTCCTAATTTCCAAGGTGCTTTATTGTGCTTGTGGCGTATACAAATTTAAGTAGCATATTAATAGATAGGACATGTTCTCCCACACACCGGGTTTAAGACATTTACCAGTTTAGAGCAGTTTTCACTCCACATTAGATTGTCTCTTTATTTCAAAACAAACATTATATAGCATTTAAAGAAAATACATAAATAATAAAAAAGAAAAGAACAGCACACTGCCACATGCTACCAAACTATATGACAGGCAACGTTTTGACCATTTCGGTCTTCTTAAAAAACGTTACAACAATACCTAATAAAAAGCAGTGGGCAGCTTACAAGGTAGCAATGAACCTATTAAACAAACACACACACACACACACACACACACACACACACACACAATGGAGTCTCTAAATACAAATCAATCAAATTAGCTGTGGAAGGACTAGCCTTATACATCTTGTCTTGCTCAAATGTAGCCTACCTGATTTCAGTACCTTGGACAACGACACCACAAGCGGTGCTGCGATTGTCTGCGTTTCTCAAAAGCAATGTGAGACAAGTTGTTCGTAAAGACCGCTGGTAAAGTGCAGCCTTTCCCCAACAAGCTATACTTTATATATTCTGCAAAAAGAGGGATCCGATAATAATAATAATAACAATAATAATAATTTATATATATGTATATATATATATATATATATATATATATATATATATATATATATATATATATTATACTGTTGTATGCGAGTAGTGAAGCTGTTCACAAAAATCTTGCATGCTTACCATCTTACCAAAAGTGATCCAGTTTTCACATGGACCCACAAAAGGTGCAGTTTACAAAAGTAGTAAAAAGACGATCGAGAATGACCGCAGTGGGATACCAGTCACCATGACGATATGCTTATTAGCGAGGTAAATTGTCACTTTGTTCGCTCATTGAGACCTCTGCTGTGCGGAACCGGAGGATACACCGTGAAACCAGGAACGAATAGTTTCAATAGCACGTCGCAGCGTAGCATATGGTGCTGCAAGCACACCGAACGCTGACACCAACAAATTGCAGATTTCATACTAATTTTCTCTGTAGGGAAATTACATGCCACCCACGCGACTCATCTGTGTGGCTTTTTGTGTTTTGTTTTTCAGTGTAGGCTAGCATTCTGTAGCTACGGAAAAATTTATTTACAAAAAAGTGAACAAGGAAATCAAAATTAGACAAAATAAGACGAATAAATGTTTAAATAGAACATCTAATAGACTTACATTGCTTTTTATCAGGTTAATACGAATCTAAACTAACTCATACCCCTAAAAATAAGCCCCAAAGAAACCTGTGCAAAACGTTAGATTTATATATATAGTAGTCAACATTTGAAGTGGATCAAAAATGTTAATCAAAGTTGTCCTAAGACAAAGAACTGGTATTGTTTTGGTTTTAGGACAACTTTGATGAAAGGTTTTGATCCACTTCAAATGCTGACTACTGGTGCGTTTCCCTTAGCTAACTATGGTCGTTAGTTCTATTGAAATCTATTGGTAACGACGGAACCTGCGCGACCATAGTTGCTTTTGGGAAACGCACCCCTGGCCGTTTTATAAGCCTGGGTTTTAACTCAATAGTCGGGGTTCAACAAGGTTCACTAGTGAGAATATTTTTGTTTGCTAAATATATGGGGACATTGCACATACTTCTATTGTTTTTATATACAGCTGCAATATTGTAACCTAACCTTAACCCACACCCAGAAAACATATAAATTTCTGCAAAAGAATGTTTTCAGCTATATTTAGCTCACTTCTGGGTTAAGTACGTTCGAGCAAGCGCATATCTGACTTTTTGAGATGCCTAAACGAGCGAACCGATTTCACTCTGCCATGAACTGAACAAAGAACAAAAGAAAATACATTTGGTTTATTTTAAATATATTAATTATTTGTGACAGATGAAAGAATATCTCACCACAATATATAGAAGATTTTGTTTGGAAATGAGAATAGCCGCGTATTTTGAAAGAATACGGAATTTACGGAACTACGTGATAATAACAAGGTACATAGTTTTATGAGACCAGGTTGGATAATAAGTCAATATTCGCTGCTAAATATGAACTAAAAACAGTGTTCACAAGTCTTCGTTCTCATACAGATTTGTTGCTTTTCATGGAGGCTAAATGACAGACGCTTTGCAACTCAAAGAGCCACAATAGACAAGATGTGGTGCTTAACAATGTGAGGGGTCTTTTGTCTTTCGTTTCTGATTGAATGGCTTCATACAGCTTCCATCCTTCGTCGGGTTTTAAGTTAGTATCCACTAATTTATTTCAGCCCCTAAGAATACCCAAAGCAATGTTAATGTGCCCTTCTGTTTTTATTTCCTTAGCCAGTAACCTTAGTGCACAGCCAAACACAAGACCGTGCACGTCTAATTCAAAGTAAGGACTTCTCAAAGACCTGCGCTCTAGTCTATAGAAATTCATGGCATACGATGTTTGACCAAACAAACAAACAAACAAAAAATTGTCGCGTGGCATTTAACTAATAATAATAATTATTTAATAAACAATACAGTATACAGTATGTGGATCGTCAGCATTTTATAACATCAACATTAAATTCAAATCGTGTGAATTTATTTGTTATTTAGGCTAAATAAAATTTGCCCAGCTCACATGTAGTACATCACCTGCAGGACACATCGCAAGTAATTTTTCACTGTAAAAATTTAACATAAAAAGGAAAACAAAAGCAACCCTGCATCAGAAGCATAACGAAACAGCTTTATTAATGTTATACTGGCGAAATATTCGAAAGAAGATTATCTCAGATGTCTTTGAATTGTGATGACAGTTTTGATTGACTTGGGTTTTTTTTTTTTTTTTTTTTGTTGGCAACTCTGTAATTTTGAGCCCAAGAACATCAGGTGTATCTCTTTTACCGCCATGCTTTTTGTATTTACATGTTAACAGTGAATGGTAGTCCTTTGGAAAAGGAACGTTTATTGCAGTAATTGTATAATTACTTCACTAATTGTTGTTAACAAGACATAGAATACTTCAGTCACTATAACTAAGCTCGCATGATAAAGGGCAGTTAGGGTTAATCAGTTACAGATGGAGAAAAGTGAAAGCACTTCCAAGCTTTTGATAAACATGCGCTTAACCTTTATCGCAGTCTGTTATTATGCCAATTTCGAGCACAAGTTGTTCCCGTCTTGTTTCTGACAAGGTGGAGGAAAGCTTTGTGTGTTTACTATATATTTTATCTGATCTAAAACTATAGACTTTGGCACAGTTAACTAAGTAAATTGATTTGCTGTTGAAAATGAACTGCTAATACAATGGTGGTGCTTCTGAGCGTGAGACTGACGTGTAAATCAGCTTCACAAAAGAGAGCTGTTTTGCTCCGATTTCATACTGATTTGTGTTATTTTATGCTGTGAAAAGAGAAACAATTGCTGGGTTTTGAACCAATTTTTTGGCCATGCATTTGTGACCCGCCTGTCTCTTGGTTAGTTAGCCGAACGTGTGAAGTACAACTTAAAATACGGAACAGCATAAAAGCTATTAGTTTAAGTTTTGACGTTAAGAGCACTTTACAGCCTAATCACAAGCAACACCACTGAGGTATAGACATTTTATGACTGACAGTAGGCTACCAGAAACAGACTAGGCTACTTAAAATAGCAAAAACACTTTCCCTCTCAATGTGTCTTGTAAACACTGTACACACTTGGTGCAATATTATTGTGTCCTAAAAAGAACGGATTCCTTAAAAGAGAACTTATTTTAGAAGACGTAGCTACAATAGACCTAAAAGATCAATCGCTTCGCTATACATATATAAACTGCAGTGTTTTTCATTGCTTTTTAAAGGCTCTTGACCGGAGCTGCTGAAATGGTAATGTGAGTCCATCCCGGTGTCACGTCATTTGTTCCCTCTGTATAAATAAAGCTATTGTATAGTGAGGCCGTCTCAAGCGAAAAAGACTCTTAAAGCTATCAATGGACATTCATTCGTCCTGTCGCGTGTCACGCTTTTGAAGTTATTCCCTGTCTTTTTTACTGAGCATGTGCAACAGGACATTATTTTAATCAAAGAAAAAATAAAAACCCAAATGTCATTGCTCCAGCAACGTGCATACAACTTTTGATTAACAAAAGAAAGTTAGCCGGAATTAAATTATCTTGAAATGAACACCATGCTGTGGCTTGAATTGGCGCGAAACTGTGTTGATGTCCACCTAAATCCTAAATGTTCACCCTTTTTTTTTTTGCGAAACTTTTTCCTTAGTTTTCCTAGGAAACCACAGGGCCTTTACTCAAAAAGTTTTTTTTTTTTTTTTTTTTTTTTTTTGGAAAAACCCTGTATGGCATTCCCAAGGACAAACTCTATTGATGGGGAAGTGTGGAAAATCAGACGGATAGGGCCCTCGGAAAGGAGGCGTTCCTCTGATTCTCCTCGCTTCGCTCATTGAAGGGAACATCTGTGAGAATTCTACTTCTCTTTGAGAACATGTATGTTATCAAGCTTAAAGCTTTACTTGTAGCATGACCGTCTGTATTCTACAGACAACCAAAGAATCCTAGAGCGTTTTGGTGGTTTTAGAAAATGTAGTTTTGGGTTGTAGAATCTTGACGTTTTAATTCAGTAAAGGTGATTCCCCTTGCTTATTGGCAGAAAATTGCCACGTTGTGAAGACACGGAAAAGATTTCCACGGTGCTGCCTGTCTCAACATGGCGTGAAACTTGAAGAGAAAGGGATGAATAGTCAGAGCTAATTCCTCTACATCTCGACTGGTTATTTGTAACATTTTCCATTTTACGGTGTTTTCATGGAACTCTCTATAGGATACATTTTCACCCCACACGACGAGATTGTTTGTTCATTTCTATCTAAACTAATGCAAATAAAATATAAGACAGACTAATAAGCTAAAATATTATAAGATAAAATATTAGATAATATGACTGTAAGGGTTAGCCCACGTTTTGAAAAAACCCAGTTTGCAATTTCAAATGAAATAAATTAGACATGTAAGTGATGTGGGGAAAATATAACTACGTATTACGCCAATATACGACCATGTAATAAATTTTTTATATTTTATTTTATCGTGAATTTTACTTCTTGTTGTATAAATTAGAAGTCTCATGGTTTATAAAAGAGAGTAGCACCAAAGTCAATCCTAAGCTCCTTTTTGAGAACAAAAGCACAGCCAGGAAAGCAACTTCATGCTGATTGGGTGCCCGACAATAACTAAATGGATGCTCTTTTTGCGCACCAATGATGTGAGCAGTGCATTGAGATGTTAAGTGAGTCTCTCTTTATAAAGCGGGATACTAGGGAGAATTTCTTCACTCTAACACAAGGAAGTTGGATAATTCATCTGGGTATCTAAGCGCAACGAGCATTTGAGGTCAATGGCTGCAGCATCAGACAGAGTGGTAACGGCGAAAACTCCGAGCCTTAAAAAGGTGATTAGAGTTTAATTATTTTTTCAAACATAAAACCTAGAACTTCTTTATCAGCGTGTATTGACTGCATTTTAAATAAAATAAACTGTTTTGTCTTCCAGGTGTCAAAACCACTGATGGAGAAGAAAAGAAGAGCACGTATCAATAGATGTCTGAATCAATTGAAAAATCTCCTGGAGAGTGTCTGTTCGAACAATGTAAGAAATGTAAAATAGTTCAGTCTTCTAAAACGGTTTATTTATTTATTTATTTTTAATTCTAACATCAAATATTTGTCTCAAAAACCAACTGATCTGTTTTTATATTATTCAGATCCGCAAACGAAAATTGGAAAAGGCTGATATTTTGGAGCTGACGGTTAAACATCTGATCCATCTGCAAAACACCAAAAGAGGTTTGTGTTCCATTCGCATTTAAAGAATTATTATTCGTTTCATTTCCAACATAATATATAGGAGTATTACTTAAATAAATAAATAAATAAAATAACTGAATATTGATTTTTCTTAATGCAGGAATACCCACAGTTTGTGACTCTGCTGAATATCACGCTGGCTACAGAAGTTGTCTCGCCACCGTCAGTCATTATCTTCTCGCAGCGGACGCAGACAGAGATTCCCGCTCTATCATGCTGAAACATCTTACGAGCGGCTCTAACCACGCCAGAGTTCCTGATTTCAGTACCGCGGAGAGCGACCCTGCACGGATCCCTACTTCAACTTGTAGGCCTACACTTCGTCGATCACACAAAGTTCTGCTTAAAACAGGCGCTCCTTATCCCAACTTGCAGCAAACTTCAGAGAGATATTATTGCTCTATGCCGAAGAGGACTGAGATTTGTGATATGGACAAAATATCATTTAACGCACACGCTGGAACCCATGGATCCAAGAAGCTCAAAACCACACACTTCAGTCTTAAAAATACAAAGGTTGATGAGTGCTGCAATTTTTCTGAAGCCTTGAAACAGAATTATTGGCGGCCTTGGTAAATCTGAAGAACTTCGAATTTCACTGTTTTAACACTTAAAGTAGCTCTAATTTGGCTTCTCATGCACTGTATATGTAGATCCTATTTTTTTCCATAAATGATGATATCATAAATGATGTTTATTTTAATAATAAAAGACTACAACATTGGATTGAATTAGCTTATTATGTAAACTGACATAAATTGTGTATGACTAGATGTAGACGTCAACTGCTGCGGAGATCGAATCTTTTACTTTGTAATGGAATGAAATATTTAAAATGTTATACGATCATTCTTAATGAAAAGCATTTTTTTTTTTCAGTTTGAGACAGGCCTACCTCAAATTTATGCTGTTGATTCAACATGTAAAAAGACTGAATTTTGGCCACCATGCTTTCCAAAATCCAGCACCTCGATCTCACTGTAAAAAAATGATCCCCAAAGAAAATATACATCGTGGTAAGCATAGCTTAAGGCATTTAGTTAAAATAAAATAAAAAAAATCACTGAACATATTTAATTGTGCTCAGTCATTCAAATCGAAGTGAAAAATCAGTATTAGCTGAAAAAGTCCTACAGCCAAATAAATTTAAAGGCATGTGCAACAGGCTTCAGGTTAAGTGAAATGCGCGGGAAAGCGAGCGGAGGCGAATCAGGGAAAGGAAAGGAAAGGAAAGATAAGTGGTTTGTGGCTAAGTATGGTGACCCATACTCGGAATTTATGCTCTGCATTTAACCCATCCAAGTGCATGCACACAGTAGTGAACATACACCCGGAGCAGTGGGCAGCCAATGCTGCGGCGCCCGGGGAGCAGTTGGGGGTTCAGTGCCTTGCTCAAGGGTCTCACCACAGTCGTGGTATTGAGGGTGGAGAGAGTGCTGATTATTCACTCCCCCCACCTACAATGCCGGACCTGAGACTTGAATCCACGACCTTCGGGTTACAAGTCCAACTCGCTATCCATTAGGCCACGACTGCCCCAATGGCCCCCAATCAGCAGACGCCAAAGAACGAAACAAACATCAATGTTAGAAGACAGATATTCATCGTAACAAGTTTGAAGACGTTATGATGAGTGGTGGGAGGTGTAAACAGGCTGGGTCTGGCGAACGGGTCTCTGGTGAAGCTTTGAGATATAGAGTAGCAACAAAAGATGTTCATTTGCACTTGAATAACAGAAAAGTTAAAATTTAAGTCATTTTCAACAGTTTAAATAAATAAATAAGCAAATAAATAAATAAATAAATAGACCCTTCACCCTTAAATTCCTTAGAACTGTTCAGCAGCCAGTCACCATTGCTGAGGAGATGTTTAATTAGGGCCACAGAAGGACACTGCATAGTTAAGCAACGTTTCTACTGCATTAGCAAGTCTAGTGGAGACCTGAATCTGAAACCTTTCCTAGTGGTTACTGGGCTTCTCAAGGTCATACTGCTGTCGACGATGATTCTCTTGACATCAAAGCAAGAAATGCGTCCTGCAGGAGCAGAAGTTTTAACTCACTAATTGTTTGGTTACTTATCTATATTTTATCAATTTTAAATCAAATTTCATCTGAGTAGTTATTACGACTGTTAATTAAAAAGGCATCACCCAGTGTGTTATTATAGAAAGTAAATAAAACCATTTGCTAAATTAGTTTTTATAATACAAAATGTAAAATATTAAATCGGGCAAGACTGCCCCTACTGGAGTAAATTGGGTCCTCTATCTGGGGTAAGAAGCCCCTCGGATGATTTGATATAATTCTTATTAATCTTATATTTATAAGTGTCATTAATGCAAGATACTAAATCTACTATTCTATTTAAAATGTTATTTTGACAATTTAGTTGAATAATTGAATAACCAATGACAGAAAAAGCAGAATCCCGGTAAAAGAGATTCATATGAAAGGTACAATTATTCTTTGATAAAGACATATGAATATTAACATATTTAATTGACCGTATTTTAACTGAAGATGTGTCATATAAGATGTGTCGTTTTAATATTTAAAATTTGCATTCAACACTATGAATGCAAATTTAATTTACACTCAATTAACCTATTGGTTTTAATGAAAGAGACAATGTCTGAAATCTAATTAATAGAAATATTGAATAATAACCTCATGAATTACAATAAGTAATATTTAAAAAAATAACACTAGTAACAACACGCCACCATCTTACCCTTATTGCCAAAGGAACATGCTATTTTTTATCTTGACATAGCGATATGAGATATGGTTTTTGAAGTCAACAGGCACCTTGAGGGTTAGGTTTGGTGTGCAACTTAATTATCTAAAAATTGTACATTTTTTGTCAGATTGTACTACTTCATATGAAAATGCAAACCTGTACAATACTACAATACTACAAATTCTCAACTTTTCTGTTATGTAGGCTATCATTATTTGTGGTGAGGTTGAACAGTTGTTTCCAACAGAAAGAATGTTCAAGAGAGACGGGACGAAAGACAAAATCAGATAAATTCAGAACTTGGAATGGAGATTTTCACAGAAGTATTTGCACTTTATGTATCACCTGCTCAGTCAACATGGGTACACCACAGATCTAACTATAAAAACAAAAGATAATGAACATTTGTACATGCGTGTGTGTTGTAGCAAAGAAATCCACTTGAAAAATAATGTAACTCACTGAAATTATTCAGTTTATTTCATCTTGCATGACAGCAATCCCAGCCTCAGCAGGACATTGGAGGATGAACCTGTTTTAATCATTGATTAGTTTACAGTATAATATATATATAATAATATATTGTAAATGACTTTAAAATATGAACCTAAAATAAAAATATTATACATAAAAAATATTCACTAGAGTCAAAAGTGTGAACTAGACATGATCATATATATATATATATATATATATATATATATATACATATATATATACATATATATAAGATAGCATCTATGACGTGCTACTTGAAGGTGAAACTGTTTTGAAAAAATCTTTTTTACACTCGGGGGAACAAAATTCCTAATCATGTTTCACGATTTCAGCTTATGGACAATCTGATTAAGCAATTCAATATCTGACCAACAAGGCAAGTATAGCTTATTATTTCATAACAAATCATTGTTAAATGATTAACAATGAAGAATTAAATAACATCAATTTCAAAGATGATCAAATAATCAATAATAAAAAAAAATAGCTGCTGATGGAGGATTGCGTAAATTAGAACAGTCTGTCCATAGAGATTGGTCGACAAAAGAGCCAGAGAGCACACTGATGCAGGACAAGTTGCCTTTCTTCACACAGTGCAACAAATAAGACCATTAGAGACAATTACGTCACTCAAATAGCTTGATTTTCTACCTGATTTCCAGTGAGCGAGTCATTTAGACAAATTCTTGGGAGAAAAGGAAGAATGTGTCCAGCTCACAGAGCAATGCCATGAGGGACATAAGTTGAACCCAATCTTTCTTTGATATATATATATATATATATATGGGTTTATAATATCATTTGTGTGTCTGTGTGTATGTGTGTGTGTGTGTGTGTGTGTGTGTGTGTGTGTGTGTGTGCGTGTAATATGTTTATTGCTTAATGTTTGGCAAAATTGTGCTACTCTACACATTCATACCATTAAGTGCAGTCATGATCATTTGAACTGAACTGAATTGAAAGAGAGATGATCTGAACAACAAAACATCAGAAATCAAAAACATTTTGTTATAGGCAGAGATACAAATGTTTAAATCTGTTCAATTAAGAGATTTTAACACACTCGGTGGATTTTCATGAGTGCATCGACACAACACAATCCTTGTAACCTCAGAAGCAATTTTAAAGCTTCATTAAATTACATTTTAACATATAATATAAGCTTGTTTGAAACTGAACAGGTCTTGTTGCATTCATAATTAAATGATTCACAATACCCACTGTGCTAATGCAACAGTGATCATTCTCACCATGAATGTCGGCTCATTTGTGTATCAAAGTGGCTTATGTTTCAGTGTTACATATTCTAGATAAATTTGAAATATGTCATATGTAAGTGGTTATATAAAACAAGGCTTAGGCCATTTCAAGTTGATCTTAGTTAATGTATATTCCGTCAGGTACCAAATCTTTTTACACATTCATTTTAAAGCCATATCAACTATGATGTAAAACATGACTGTTTTCAAAAGTCAATGAGAAACAATTTAAGGGGAAAAAAAACCTTGTACAACCATCCAGAGTATAGGAGGAGGAAGACTCTAGTTGATGCCCTTAATGAATATTAGACTAAGGGGCAATCTGCAGGTTCCCACATGAAATATGAAGAATGTCCGAGTGGATGCCATGTGAAGCTGCCTAGGTATCAAGCACCATTTGATATTTCAACACCAAAATCTGGCTGTATGAAATGTACAAAAGGGCATGCTGGCAGCAAGCATAGATTTTCTTATATACATACATTATATATATATATATATATAATTTATTTATTTATATATATATTAAAGAACAAGAACAACTCATTTAAAAAGCTGATGTCTTGGGATAGAAAATCTGGTCATAGACAATATAAAATAATACAGCAAATATCCAATTCTGATTCAGTGGTTATGTCTACTATAACAAATCAAATTGCACCAGCTTTCAAAAGGTCTTATTCTCCACATGACAAAATATTATGTCACTTATTTTGTAAAAAAAAAAAAGTGCATGTCAACTGCAGGCTATGAGTGTTTTTAAATAGTCACTTTTCATATCATACTTTGTTATGGGCTACCAGACAAATAAGACTGTAATCATGAGAATAACAATGCATCAGATATACATTTTCAATCATCACAAAGCACTTAACACAAACTCATTTAAAACATATCTGTGAAAAGAAACATTTTAGCCTATTGGCAAACATGTCTGGATCTACAAAGAGAACCTTGTGCTTCAAAAAATTAATTCAAATAATATAACAAAATATCTTTTCCGTTTACTTAAAAAAATATTAAAAACATGCCACACCACCAGAAACAACAAAAACACATTTAAAGAATTAAAAAGCTATGCGAGCTAAAACGTTGTAAAGAAATTCTATATAACTTACTTAAAACTTACTGCTAACCTTTTCCACAACCAAGTTGACCTTTGATGTTTTATCAAATGAAGGGAACAAAATAACTAAGAAATCTGCAAAACAAGCTGTTTTGTCAAATTTCAATCCCCCATCCCCCTATATTCCTACCTCTTCCCTTTATGCTATGAGACAAGGGCAATTTGGCCAAAAAATAAGGAAACATACAATTTGTTTGGCTAAGATTAGACTTTTTTAAGCATCAAAGACATACTTAATCATGAAAATATTTTGGAAATTTTAAAAGTATTTTTGAACTTCCAGTCCTACTTTAGGGGAAAAGAAAAAAATAATAATTATTTATATATATAATATGTAGATCTACACAAAGTAATGGAACAGCCCCTAATTCCTTAGTCAAGAAAGGCAGTATTTTGACCAGAATACTAAATTCTCTTTGAAACGTAAAAGCTGAAAACTGTCATGGGCCTCAGTAAAAAGCTCATGAGTATGAGCAGTAGGGCTAGTGCTCATTTCGAACCATAAGTGTTATTTGCTGTTCAGCTTCCCTCGACTTGGAGGCCTACTGACCCCATAATCCAGCCTAGTATCAGCAACACATAAAAAAAAGCAATGATGATGTCCTTATGCCATTTCGAAGCCATTACATCTGAAAAATCCCAGTTCCTAATTAACAAAAACATTCCATTTAGTCAAAGCTTTAATACCAATAAGCATATCAGGGACTACTTTAAAATACTCATAAAACGGTTGCTTAGTTTGTGGATCCTATGGATGTCATATAGCCTGACGATGCAGATTGTGAGCTTATAAAACTATTTGTGCTTCCTTTGCTTTCCCCTTTAGGCAGGTGCTTCTGGTCCACCCAAGCAGATGCATCCACCTGTCCTGTCCTAATACTTGAAGAAGACTGATCCCCTGTCCTTGCACCCTGTCCAAACGGAACAAGCTCTGATGCACGCTTGCATGCGTTGACGCCCGAGCCTTCGCCGCTCCTGCCGTCGTTCCCATCCTTCGCCTTTCTTTGCGGATCCTGAGGGATCTCGCCTAGCGTGGCTCCTTTGCCGTGCTCAGAGCAGCGTCTCAACGCTTGAGGCTCGCGCTCAAAGTGCGTGAGCGGGAAATGCGGCAACAAAACGACATGCTGCTCGAAGGCCTCTGGAACCAGAGAAATCGCAGAGGCTCGCCGCGGGCTCCTCATTGGACTGGCCAGTGGCGTTTCGTCAATGAAGTTAATCACTTCGTCGCGGCTAAAGCACTTGAAATCGTCCTCATAACGCTCGACTCGTGGAATCTGCTTGAGCGAATGCATGTCCTCGGATCTCCTCCTTTTGCGGTGTGGGTGGCTCTCCTCGTGGTAGGACCCCGGGCTGCTCCGACGTCTCTCGTGGCGCGGCGAGCTGTATTGCGGGATGCCAATGATGTCCTCTGTGGAGCCCCAGCGATGCAGGTAAGACGGGATCTGACCGGTGGTCCACATGTCGGTTTCGTCGTGGGAGTATCTTCTTGTAGGGGGCACCTGGAGTAACACACAGACGAATGAACCAGGACATTTCCAAAAGCAAAATCCCGACTCAAACTCTAAGGACCTCAAAGCTTTTGCGTCTCTTATAATGCCAGAATCAATGGAATTTTGTGTGAACTATAATGGCAACACAGGCCTGTTTGCACTTTAAATATTCATATATCTACCTTTTAATAGGGATACAATGAAGTTAATTTTATTTTGTTTAGTTTAAACTCACTCATTCTACGAACAGATACTCACATTCCACATTGTTCTGAGAACTACACAGGAAAGACATAAAATGAGTTTTTAGTATTTAAAAGAACTTTAAGTACACTATCCAAAGCATACAGCACAAGCCTAGCATGAAAGCAACTGTATTGGTTAATGCAGGAATGAGACAGCCGTTTACAAAAAAGCCCTATATGCATTATGAGGACTGACTGATAGGTGTACTATACTTTGGCCAGTAGAGGGAAGCAAAGCATCATTAAAGCAATGGCATTCAGTTTTTGTAAGGTTGGGTAGTTAGGTTTCTTTAAAAATCAATATGGATGATCTTATCTATTTAAATTGATCAACACAAGCTTAATTACATGTTATATTATGTTACAGGACTTAAGTTAACACTTTTTTACGATTTGATTTGACTTTTTTAACCCTTGTTACTCAACTGATATGTCTATTTTATAAAAGCTTGTCATTTTGCTTTAAATATACTGCCCATTGATAAAACATTGTTTCGTCACATATAAAGATTCTTCACAACTGTTAGACAGTGTTAAATATTATTGTTTGGCAGCCTTTAATTTTCTATAAGCCTGAATGGCTTGACAGCAAAAACAGTACCAGCTTGTACTTCCCAATTATTACGGCATTCCAATACTCCATGATGATGATGCAAAACACTGGTGAAATTGAAAAAGAACATTGCTTCTACAGAAATAGTAGTTCAAAAGTGAATAATCTTCTAAAGCAGACACATCAACTTTGAGTTCTTTATCAATGCGCATCAGTGTTTTTTTGCCAAACGTCTTTGAAACAATTCTAACACACACAATGTCAATGGTAGTTTCATAAACTTTGAAGAGAACTTCAAAAGTTGTTTCGTGCAATGTATATAGCAATAAAATCAGCAATGGAAAGCAGTCAAGCGCTGCAGATTGCCTAACAGAGCTTTGGGAAGTGTTCGGCATACACGTTTATGGCATATTCTCCACATTTAACCTCCAAGTCCAAGTTTTCATTCCAGACAGGCATAAATTTAATAGCTGGTTAATTATTTACACACAGAGAAAAATGGATGATATGTAGAAGGTCAATGAAAGTTACATGTGGAGGTTACATGTGAGCGCTTATGGGCAGTATGTGAAGTAATCATTTGAATGTAAAAAGGTTAAAAGTTTGAAGTGAAGCATTGCACAGCTCTAAAACTTACTAGCCGCCTATAATATGAATTCTTTGTTACCGTTAGCCTTTATAGTACTATTTCCTTGTGGAAGTGGTTCAAATAATTGCATTGATTTTTACTTTTCTTTATTCTTTTTACATTCAAAAGATCAATCTAAATTTGGATTGTGCCATGACAGTATAAACTCCTACAGAGATCACACATCAGCTGTGCCTCTACAACTAATATACATCTAAATTAATGTCAAAGGGAATTTTTACAACATGATTAGTCAGACATACTGAGCATGTTTTTAATTTTTTTTTTATTTTATTCATTTAAATTTGCAATGACTTCAAGCTTTTAACTTTAAAATATAAACTGAAAAGGCATCAGTGGCAGTCATCACATGAGCCCTGCAACAGTAGAAAAATCTGCATAAAAAATACCAAGATACCACTGGGGTGAAGAAGCAAAAGTGTTTGTTAGATAGATCATATCTTCCAAAAAAATTTCACACAAAACAAAAGTCTCCAATTTCAAATTTTTGACATTTAAAATATCCAATAGGTCACACAACAGGAATATAAAATGATTCCAGTAAAAGTGTTGACAATAATATTGTGACTACAAGTTTTACTGAGGTGGAGGGCCATTGCAACATGCACATTTTAGTTAAAAAAATAAATAAAGAAAAGATCAATTTGAAAACAAAATCAATGGAAATATACCTGCAAATAGTGCATTTTATCTTCCTGAAGCTCCCTCAATGGATAACCCTGGGGGCCCCCCCTTTCTAAGGTTGAGAATTCGTACTTGGCAATACGGTCTACCGTCATGATATCACCAGCAGAGCTATAGTCAAACGGTCTGTCAAATATTAAGTCCGGATGAATGCCTCCATCCTGGCTGTTTTCTGCAAACGCAGAAAGCATATATATGTATCAGGATTAAAAATCAGTGTGCTCAAAATACACAGACAGACAGACAGACAGACAGACGAATAGGTAAAAAAAAGAAGAAAAACAATTCCCTTTTATAGATTTTCGGTGTCCGCTTTAGAATTTGAGGTCTTCATGTGAAATCATTAGGATCCACTGAAGTGTTTCGTACTGAAAATCACGACTGACTGTCCCTGTTTACTAATGAATAAGTGCTATAGATTGCAGCTAGAGCAAACGGTTGTTTAAACATATTCCCTAAAACATGTTTTGGGGCAAAAGATTGTTTGAGGGGTACAAACTATTTTTTTTTTTACTTTAAAATCAGTTGTAGGGCAATGTGAAATGCTGATCTTAAGGCAAAATGGGGGCACACAGTGGGATGACAGATGAGATTAGCTATTAGCACAGGCAGCTTAGCATGCATTTGAGTGAGACACAAGTACAAGAAGCAACCCTTATACATACAACTGAGTTGTGTTACACAAGGCAAACCGTCTGGAAAGAAGCAGAGCACTAGTAAAATTAAGATCACAGAATCCATTTCTTGCATATATTCCTTATGATTGCAAACTTAGAAATGGGAACGTGCCAAATAGCAGGAAAGGTAATGAAATACAGCTAACAGCAAAAATCACACACTTAACACCTACATTCATCAGTACATACTGACAGCCTCAGTTCACTAATAGTTTGTCATGAAGCATATTAATCATATAATTATCATGTGACCTCTACTTACTCTTATCCAGATTTCCCCTTGTTTTTATATTTTTACATTTGTTGTTAATATTACCTATAAAATTACAATGTAACTATATATTGCAACCAAAATACCATTGTTTCTGCCAAAGTACTGTTGTTATTGCAATAAAATCACAGTGATGTAATATGTAATCTCATTGAAAGGGTGTTTTTTTATGTAATTTTAATTAATCATTTTATTTTTTGATGATAGCGGTATCTAATTCAAAGTTACAAGTTTTATTGTAGTAACAATGCCTAGTAGCAAATCCACAGGGGCCCATTTGTCACATGTCCAAGGAGTAGTGACATCATGCAACTCTGCAGCCAAACTTCTGCAGCGGAGTTCACTCCAAAGGCATCTTTGCAGGCATTCCAGTTATATATTTCTTCTCGAGTGTAAGTCAAAATATACTGAGACACTTTGATGAAAATAATATCCATCCATCTCAAAATGTAGGTCACATGATAAATCCAATGACTGTAGTCATCATTGGTTGACCTAGTAGATTCAAGTTTTCCCCCCAAACACAGCAGTAATGAATGTGTTAAATAAATAAATAAATATGTATCTATCCAATTCCTAAGACCAAAAACAAACAAACAAACGAATGAATAAATAATAACTATAAAAGGTTACACTTTATTTTTAAGTTGTCACTTTATTTTAAGGTGTCATTGTTACAGTGCAACAATGGCAGCTAGCTAAAAACTAGCTAGGGTTTGTTTTAGGGTTACTTGTATGTAATTACGCATAATTAATTGTGATTATAATAGTAAGTACATGTAACGTGTACCAAGGACACCTTAAAATAAAGTGTTGTATCTGTTAATGTTATTTAATGGACCTGAGCTAACATGGACAATAAACAGCTGTATTTTTGTTAACTAACATTAACAAAGATTAATAAGTACTGTATTGCTTGTTCTTAATGTTAATTGATGCATTAAATATAGTTAACAAATGGAACTTTCTTGTAAAGTGTTATCATTTTATTTTATTTTACTGGGTAACACTTTATTTCAAGGTGTCCTTGTTACACGTTACATGTACTTACTATTACAATAAATTATGCATAATTACATGCAAGTAACCCTAAACCAAACCCTAATCCTAACCCTAACCATATAGTATAGTATGCAGTTAATTAATATTACTCAGTACTTGAATGTATAAATGAAATTTAAAAAAAACCTTTCATTTCCTATTTCTGCTCCCTCGCTAACATCTGAGGCTGTGTATGAATACCACTGAACAAATTCTATCAAACTACACATACTACTTGAAAATTTTTTTGTATGCACTATACTGTACATGCTGTGCATCTTTAAGATCATTTACCCTATGCATGTGACAGCAGGATAATCTACTGTTGTCACTAAAATTAAAGCTCAGTTGTTGCAGTGCACCTTCTCTGTAATTTTACATTTTATTTCAAACTAGTAATCTCCAGATCTTGCTGAATGAAGTTATGTGACAACAATTTGATACTAGAATTTACAAATATTTATTGCTGTATACTGTGTATTGTCCTATAGATTCTTTTAAAATAAACACTGGTGCAGCAGGATGTAAGTAATACAAAACTATATTATTTTGAACATTGCATTGCTTTCTCCTTGGAACATGCTAAAGGAAGCTCAGTGGTCCTTACCTTCGTCCACTTCATCATTGGACATGATGGCCACACATTTTTCCCAGACCATCTTGACGTCTGCTCTGTAGCGGTCACAAGCCCACAGGAACATGGGGAGCAGGATTGACTGTGCTATGGAGCACCAGAGGACACACAGGACCATCCAGCTGTAGGAGCGGTCAAATTTCAGGCTGGCAAAGCTCACCACCTACAATGAAGCACTGCAATTATTTACATGTTAAAAAGCTAATTCAAATTCAAAAACACATACATTTCCTTTTATAATAAATGCAGAATTTTTCCATGGCAGTGATATACAACATCAGAAAGTAAGTATGCTTGTCACTACACCAAACTGTTATAAATTGATAACTATAAATATAATTATTATTATTATATCCTGTTTTATCCACATACATACAGTACAAAATTAGACTCATCATTACACTTGATTATTATAAACTGAACAAAATCTTACAGATTTCATACCTTTCAAACATTACAGATTTCCTGTCACCACATAATGTATTATTAACTCCAAATTGCATATATCCATGCATATTGCTATATCCAATATATCCAGCTTTATCTGCATACATGTACACTGACATAAAGTGATAGTGTAAGATGGAGTAAGATTCAGCTTCATAACTACTGTATTACAACCGTGTAATTACAAATACACAAAGGACTCTTAAGTTCAACTAACTGCATTTAATATACATTTTAAGTAAAATAAATTTTCATTTATTGCACATACAATGCAGTTACGTGTCTGAAAGTAAATTCTTTTTACGGAAAATGTACAGCATGATGAAGTGAACAGAAAAATGCAATGCAGTGAAGTGCAAAATTCAAAATACAGGTAAAACACCTGAAAAAATTACGATAGTACGTCGTACCCTATTTTAACATATTTTTTTTACAGTGTCTAGCTGGGTGAATCTCACAAATAGATTCCCAGGCCACAATTCACACCAAGACAATAAAAGAATTAATAAGATTTATTTTATTATTATTATTATTATTATTATTACTTGTAAAACATATGGTAAACAGTTCACACATCACACATCAACCTCTCAAGTTTGATATATATGGAGAATGCGCAACTGATGCTTCTAAAAAAAAAATGCAATATGGTGATTTAATTGATGTTTGTGCTTTTAACTACTTTATCAGACCGAAGGAGCTGCACTCCACATACACCGTTCAGAAGATCAGTTTTGATTAATCACAGTTTTAAATATTAACTATAAACTATTCCTAGAGATTAACTATAAATACAGTAAGCTGAGTCATAGATACAACTCTACATCATGATTAATTCTATATCTCAATTAATTTTTCACATGCATGATGCATAGCGTCACATTTTTGTGCAAGGCATGATATATCATTACACCCCTATTCAATAACCAACATACTGTAGGGCACAGTTTAGTGACCTCTCCATGGGACTTTGAATGGCTTTCTATGTATAATTCTTCAACCATTTGTTTACAGTTGGATTTTCTGCCAATATCAACTGTGCAGAAGGACATATTTAACTTGCCCCATTGCACTTTAAAACAGACTAAAGCTTCTTCTTTGCAAATTTGTAAATGCTTTCTGTAAGATGTATCTTGTCACCAGTTTGTTATGTCTAACATCAAGATGTAAAGTAACAAACTAGTGATTCTTCGCATACAGAAACCACATTACTGGTACCATCCAAGAAAAAACTGATTCACCTGCAGGAAATGCACTATGCTAATATCCAGATGGCTATTTAAAGATTCTATATTCAGTGGCTTTAATGTATGAAAATGGGTAAATAATTTAATTCTCAAAGAGTTTAAGAGCAGCACCTGAATTATTTTGACTTGGTAGGGTGTTGTTTCAAAAGGCCTATGAGGAGAACAGCAGCAGGGCATATATCATCTATAAATGTTTGGGAAACCTAGAGTTCCTTCACACAGAACACTGATCTTGAATGACTAGGCTATACATACCGATGCTGGTGGGGGGAAATAAATATGTGAAAATGAAGAACCCTAATTATAATGTGGGTGAGGGTAACACCTGCTGGGGAAATGGCTGGAATTGCATGCATGAAAATTACTACAGATCACAGTATGGATGAAAAGCATAGCAAACCCATTCCAACACAAGAATAACACACAAACTCCACACATAAAGGCTTAAGGTGTATGTGGCAGTGATTGCTGCTGGAGGCATTCACTTGTTTCTTGTTTCATGTGTGGGATGAGATGCCTGAGAACTTTCCGACCTGCTTGTGTTCCTTCTTGTGAATTATCTATAGTGCTAAAAGGTTTACCAAAACTCTTTTTGAACCACTTGAGTCAGCTTCAGGTAAAATTCTGACTCTCAAGACAATCTTGGTGCTGGCGTCTACATCCCATAGGAGGATTGGTGATTTATAGGCTATATCAATGAGCCCAAGCTGTATGGATTTTGTTTTCTGTCTGGTGGAAGTTTTGGTCAGTAGGAATGATGCTTCATCTCAGGCATTTACCTAAGGTTGCATCTTTGGAGGACATTTGTGTGGTGGCAGGATGTTCCTTTCCAACACTTTTATCAGATTTTATAATCTGGACACAGATTTGACAGATTTATGTTCTTCAATCCATCTGTGTATATGTTCACTTCATGATAAACTGACAGTCACTTAAAGTATGACAATGTGGTATAGTGTTCCCATTAGTGCTGTTAAACGATTAATTGCGATTAATCGCATCCAAAATAAAAGTTTTTGTTTACATAATATATATTTGTGTACTGTGTATATTTATTATGTATATATAAATACAAACACATGCATGTATATATTTAAGAAAAATATGTTATATTTGTATATTAAATACATTTATATATAATATAAATGATGTAAATATAAAAATATACATGTAAATACATGTAAATATTTTCAAAATATATACTGTATGAGTGTGTATTTATATATACATAATAAATATACACAGTACACAAATATATATTATGTAAACAAAACTTTTATTTTGGATGCGATTAATCACGATTAATCGTTTAACAGCACTAGTTCCCATATCATCAACTACTGATGTAACATTAAGTGAAGCTATGAATTGCAACATATCAGTAACTGAGTTCCTGAGAAGGCTTCAGACAATTGTCACACATGGAAGATAACCCACAGACATTTAGATACCAAATACAAGTCTGTGTGTTTTTAAACAAATGGTGTTAGCTTTCACTGTTATGCTGATGATACTCAGCTCTATATTTCTTCACGGCCCGGTGAAACACACCAAATTGAGAAACTAACGGAATGCATAGTCGATATAAAAAACTGGATGACGAGTAACTTCTTACTGCTAAATTCTGAAAAAACAGAGGTGTTAATTATCGGACCTAAAAACCCCACATGTAATAACCTAGAACACTATCTAACACTTGACAGCTGCTCTGTCAATTCTTCTTCATCAGTTAGGAACCTAGGTGTGCTGTTTGATAGCAATCTTTCATTTGAAAGCCATGTTTCTAGCATCTGTAAAACTGCGTTTTTCCATCTCAAAAACATATCTAAATTGCGACCTATGCTCTCAACATCAAATGCAGAAATGCTAATTCAAGCGTTTATGACCTCAAAGTTAGACTATTGTAATGCTTTATTGGGTGGTTGTTCTGCACGCTTGATCAACAAACTACAGTTGGTCCAAAATGCAGCAGCTAGAGTCCTTACTAGAACCAGGAAGTATGACCATATTAGCCCGGTTCTGTCAACACTGCATTGGCTCCCTATCAAACATTGTATAGATTTTAAAATCTTGTTAATTACTTATAAAGCCCTGAATGGCTTAGCTCCTCAGTACTTGAGCGAGCTCTTATCACATTATAGTCCTCCACGTCCGCTGCGTTCTCAAAACTCTGGCCATTTGATAATACCTAGAATATCAAAATCGACAGCGGGTGGGAGATCCTTTTCCTATTTAGCACCCAAACTCTGGAACAATCTACCTAACACGGTTCGGGAGGCAGACACACTCTGTCAGTTTAAATCTAGATTAAAGACACATTTCTTTAACCTGGCTTACACATAACACACTAATACACTTCTATTATTCAAATCCGTTAAAGGATTGTTAGCTGCATTATTAGATCAACCGGAACCGGGGACACTCCCATAACACATGATGTACTCGTTACATCCTGAGAAGAATGGCACTACGCTAATATTTGTTCCAGCTTCTTTTCTATTTCTGTTTCTCAGTCTGTGTCCGGATCAGATTGTGGATCGGGCGTCGGGAGATGATGTTCGCGTGCCCTGACGTCAGCGGAGGCCGGACACTTGATGAGCCCCGCACATATCCCCAGTGAAGACCTCAACTTAAAATACAATGAAAACTAAAACAAAACAATAACTAAAAATATAGTAAAATACCGAACCACATAATACTATTATTGTTAGAAATTGCAACAATATAAAAATAGAAATATAATACATTTCTACATTTAAAATTTTAATTAAAACAATAAGTAAACAATAAATAAACAATAATATCCTGGCCAGAGGAGAACTGGCCCCCCAACTGAGCCTGGTTTCTCCCAAGGTTTTTTTCTCCATTCTGTCACAGAGGGAGTTTTGGTTCCTTGCCACTGTTGCCTCTGGCTTGCTCAGTTGGGGACACTTAATTTCTAGCGATTATCGTCAATTTGATTTCACAGATACTAATTAAACTAAACTGAACTAGACAGTGACATCTCTGAATTCAATAATGAAATGCCTTTAACTGAAAATTTAATGTTTAATCTTATTATTATACATTACTGACACTCTATCCTCCAATTTGATACTGTTAAGTGCTTTGACACAATCTGTATTGTTAAAAGCGCTATATAAATAAAGGTGACTTGACTTGACAAAAGCTCTATAATCTGAACACATCACAACAAACCATTAAAAAGTAAACCACACTTCTGCTGTAGTTTATATGTTCAGTGTTAATTTACCTATTATGTCTTGTCTGCAAAACCAGTGAAAAACCTGATAAATATGTATATGTACATGGAAAAGTTTCATAAAGTGTATAAATGTAGAATATGGCTAAGAACTTTGTTCTTCTTCAAAAAATGAGCTTTTATAACTAAGTTTGTAACCGATTGCAGTGAGTTTTCTAAATGACACATCTGATGTCAGATCATTATAATCAAAAGCACTCTCTCCATCAACAGTCCTCAGAAAGTCAATATCATTCACAGGGCAATCAAGGCAACAGTGTTGGGGGTAATGCATTACAAGTAACTTGAGTTACTTAATCTGATTACTTTTTTCAAGTAACTAGTAAATTAATGCATTACTTTTTAATTTACAGTGAAATATTAGTTAGTTTAGTTTAGTTTTCAAACAGGTAATGGCAGTTACTATTTATCCCCCATTTATTGACTGACACCTCTCCTGTGGCTGTGTTGAGGAGTATGTGCAGAGCCGTTGTGTTCACTGTGTTAACATGATGGTTATTGTAGTTCTAGAATAAATGTGAACATGAATTTACTCATCTCACTTACACAAAAACCAATTTAGTATTCCTCAAAATGAATAAAAACTGAAATGCAAACTCAGAATATGACGCAAACCTGCAATAATTAAATATGTTATTAATTGAATTTACATTTTCTTCAGCCTGAGGCTTATTCATTTCACTTTTGGTGTGAAAGGGCTTTTACATATGCCAAAAATATAACTTTTTTATGCCAAAAACATACAAGCAAGCCCAGCCCAGATGAGAAAAAGTAACGCAAAAGTAACATAATGCATTACTTTCCACAAAAAGTAATTAAGTAATGCAATTAATTTTACGGAGTAACTCAATATTGTAATGCATTACTTTTAAAAGTAACTTCCCCAACACCACAAATCATATAAAAACTCCACAAATCATATTCCGGTCTCACTTTATATTAGGTGGCCTTAACTACTATGTACGTACATCAAAAAATAAGTACAATGTAATTATGGTGTCCATATTATATCGCAAAACACTTTTGCTGCTATCGAGGTGGGATACTGGTAAGGTTAGGGACAGGTTTGGTGGTATGGGTAGGTTTAAAGGTGGGTTAAACTGTAAGGGATGGGTCAACAGTGTAACTATAAATGTAATTACAGAAATTAATTACAGATGTAATTACATGCAGGTATTTTTAAATATATAATTACAATGTAAAACATGTACACAATAAGTGCATTGTGTCAAATGATTAATTTAAATGTAAGTACATCGTAGTTAAGGCCTCCTAATATAACGTGGGACCCATATTTCTATGCAAAGATAAACACCACTTACACTCCACCAAAATCCACTGAAACCCCACTAAAGACTGCACTAAAATCATGTAAAATCCTGTTCTTTTAAATGAAAGCAAACACTCACCAATATGGGGAATCCAGTCAGAAAGTCGTAAATGAAGACTATTCCACTGATCAGATAGGTGATCTGCAGCGACGTCTTGATGGGCTCTGAGCCGTCGATGGATGAACGCCTCTTACCCTGGGCATCCTCCACTACAATGGTGGGCACGTTAAATTTGTTCTTGTCCACGTTTTGACCCATCTGGATGGAAAAGGTCTGGAAGAGGGCAATCCCAATACAGATGACGCCCATCACCACACTTCCGCTGATCAGCAGCAGGAAGCAGACACCAAAGCCCAAGCCGATCTCGGTCACAATGAAGCGACAGTTGTCGTGGGTGTAAAAGCGTTCGGTGGTATCATGCCAGCCCACAGCGGGCAAGGTGGACAGGATGAACGACACCATCCAGATGCCCATGACAGTATGGACAGCCTGCTTTTTGGTGTTACTCAACCTGGTAGAAAACAAAAGAGATTAATAATTATAATGCTAAAACTACTAGAATATATAAGAGGTTAATAAAACTAGAGTACATCATTGAGCTAAAAAACTCTAACTGTGTTCTTGCCACATCAATACTTCAGTTAATTTTACTGAGGATGGTTGTAACAACAGGGTGAATTGTATCACCATCAGTTGGAAACCATTTACAGAGATGAAATAAACATCAAACCTTGTCTACCACTGTGCCACACTTTTCTAATAGTGTTTAACTTCACCCTGCCCACTATTACAACCAAAGTCTCTTTAAGACAAGTCATGTCACTCGGCGGCCATCTTTGAAACGCCTCTCGGCCATCCAAGAGCAGCTCCTATCTCTTTGCATGGGGAAACATCAAATTCTCCAAAACTGTTCACTAAGCTTACAATTAAATTTCATATTTGAAATCACCAATGAAATCGGACAACAACTGTCATAAATGTTGTTTCTTTTGCTCAAATAGCGTTATAAAAAGCTTATTTCTCAGGCTAGATAAGCCAGTGCGCATGCGCAGTCCAGAGCGCTGACTGTTTCTATAGCAACCGGGACTTCTAACGGTAGCTGCAGTGACGCGCTGACTTTACCGATTAGCGATTGGCTCTTTCATTCAAAAGGTGGGGCTTCCTGCGATTGGGTGGCCATATTAAGCGTTGCATTTTTCCCCATTCAAAACTATACGAGTGACACGTCTTGGGTATTCTATAGTCTTTGTTACAACTCATGTAACAACAGCACCCTTTGTATTTACCATTACACATTTACACAGTGGGAAAATTCTATCAATGCTTGAGATAAATATTGTAAACAAACAAAAACAGAGTTACAGATTACAGATGTTACAGTTACAGATGTTAAAACAAAAAGTGTTACTACCATCTCTCATCTCCACTATGTAACGCCCCTATGTAATCTGTCATGATCCAGTTAATTCCTGATTGACAGAATCAATTTCCATGTTTTTTTTCTTATTAAATGCTCAGGAAATGTGTCACAGAAGTAAAATAGGTTGTGAATAATGTTTTATGTTGACTTTAAGCTAACTTCACTCTTTAGACAATAGCACTGATTAGAAATTTCCTTGATTGAGTTACTAAAATCTTTACTAAAAAATAAAATATTTATTAAAATACGATGCATGGTTACTGCACATGCTTGAAATGCATTTTTCATAGTGTTCTGTCAGCAAGAGGAATAATGATTTTTACCCGTAGGACACAGAAGTTCCAGTCAATATTAACAGGTTTTTTTTTTTAACAGTGAATGTAAATGTCAGTATATGTCAGCTAGTTTAATTAAAGGGGTCATGACATGAGAAATCAAATTTGCCTTGATCTTTAGGAATATAAGAGGTCTTTGTACCATCATGCAAGTTTCATAACTTAAAACGTCCTCCTCATTATAAACAAAGCATTTATTTATTCAAGCTCCAAAAAGGCTCGTTTTGGATCTGAGGGGCAAGGTGACGTCGCCTAGCCCTACTCATTTGCATAAACACTGCCTCCAGATCAAGAGATCGACGAATAGTCATCTTCTCACCATAGGCCCCACCCACTGGTGTTCAGTCGCTAACAGCTGACACTTGATCACTCTGAATGCGAGTGTTGCGTCGCGTCAAAAGCAAATAGACATTAAAATTACTGCCACTGTCTTGTCTACACTGGATAGAGTATACAGATGTGTGTTCGTTTTATGACACGGTCCATGCACTTGAGTCCGTGGTACTATATCTGACTGCAGCTGCATCACAAACCATAAGTAAATGATTTCATAATGCTTTGTCTGGAAAAGACCGTTTTATTTTTGATCATGTTGTCAAAACACTCATATGCAAGAGTGAGAGCAATAACCCCTTAAAACAGGTCGTTTTAGAGAGAGGGTCAGAATGGGGGTTGACAATAATCACGTTTCCCACATATTTATTTATTTATTTTTTTGTGCAAAAAAAAAATGATTAACATTATATTTAAACCTCAAGGAACATTATTATTATTAAAATAATTAAAAAAAATTGTCATGACCCCCTTAACATTTTCCCTCAACAAGAGTCACAATTTTCTAAAAAAAAATAAAAATAATTCACAATCATTCTCATAATTCACAATTTCTTTCTGTGAAGATGTGCTTTTTAATGTACAAAACTTTATAAATTTAAATTTTTGTAGTATCATTTAATCATTTTTTCTTGGTTTAAACCAGGGGGTCAAGGTTTTAGCATGTTAGCCACTGTAAATGCTGTACTGCCCCATTACTCATGAAAAATAATTAAGAGTACAAGTCACATACAGCAGAATGATAATATATCACATACAATTTATTTTTAAACTAACACAGAGGAAAGGTTTTTGGAGTGTTTAAGTTTAGAACAAAGCATACTCTGTGGAGTCCTCTGTAACTAAAATGTAAAAATGATCAATTTAACCGATGAATCACTGGGGGAAAGCACAACATATAGAGCAAACTGTACATTTAGGCCTTCAAGTATTGTTTTCACTTGTGTCATATAAGGTCTGTCCAAATGAAATGATTTAATTTAAGTTAAGCCTCCAGTTCTTTGAGCAGTGAGGAAAATCTATGAGGAAAATGCTATGCATTGTGCACTGCAGAATGTCCTATAAATGTTGAATGAGGTTTACATATGGTGATCGGGGACTCCATTCATGAAACGCCTCAGGAATTACTATAAATGATTATCCTAAAACATCAAAAGAGAACAGCATCAGCATAATCTATACCTTATAAACCTCATATTCCTAAAAGTTGAGCAATCACATGACATAAAGACTCTGATAAGATGCTTATCAATGCCCATACAGGTGTTGTACAGCAGACAATAGCTATTTGCTATTTTTAATTATATTCATCTCTGTTTTTTGTAATGAATAAAATAAATGGATGGATTTTTAATGTCATTATTCAGCTCATTTCAGTGTTGAATCATTTCAGTTCAATAACAGTGTTTATGTTGTAAATTATGAATAAATTCTATTCAAATATAAAGCAGAAGCCAATAGTGTCACTATTCAACTTAATTCAGTTCAAGCTTTGTTCTCATAGGATAGTGTCATCAAATCGATGATATTAATCAATGATTAAGTGTCTTTAAGACCTCAACTAAGCAAGCCAAAGATGGCAGTGGCAAGGAACTCAAACTCCAACAGGTGACAGTGTTATCCACTACCTGACTATTAAAGTGTGCTCATCAATGTGTCTCTTTCCAACTAGTAATGACAGAGGTATTGCACATTAGCTAATTCATTTTGACAGTTAAATCAAAATTCTAAAAGTATAATTTCAAACTATGCACAAATAAATAAACATTTTCAAACAATAAATATTCTGACCTTGTAAATGAGCTCCCCTTCTTCAGCTAGACAGGCTAGAAGTAGCCTTTCACTACTGAAATTGAACTTAAGGATGGATTTATTAGCACCGACAATTCAAATAAAAAGAGTAAACAGCATACGGAGTAAAAATAGGTTTCCATAAATTATTGCAAAACAATAACAATATTGTTTAATTAACTAATAACTAATTATCCTAATTAGTTACAAATTAAGTAATTAAGTGCAAAACGTTTACAGAAATTTGCATTAAACATTTAACAGAAAAACACTGTTATTTTACAGGTTTTACAGGAATTATTATGATCAAACACTGTAAAGAAAAGAAATTGTTACCAAAAAAAAAATTGTCAAATGACTGGCACCAACCGAACATTAAACACTAAAAGATCTCTCAAGATCTCAGCATCTTTACTTGTTACTGACCAGGGCTGCGTTTCCCAAAAGCATTGTAAGCTTAAGTTGATCATAGCTCCACTGGTGACAATGGTTCTACGATCAACTTAGGCTTACGATGCTTTTGGGAAACGCAGCCCAGATCGACTTCATTTCATACAAAAGTTCTTGTTGAGAAAGAGAATTAAGAAAATGTTTAGACGTTAATGTTTTATTAAAAATTATAAAGTTTGATGTCACCATGAAGGAGATCAGTGTTTGCTTTACTTAACCTTTGAGGTCTTCAGCGTTTGCTTTAACTGTGTGTTTCTGAAGTATGTTCTAGTGATGGATGATCTTAACCTTGTCAAAGCTTCAAATCAAATGAACTAATTCACTCTTTAGCAAGAATTTGAATACAGGCAATCTGACCAATCATAATGCAGAATCTGCCATTTTGTCTGACAAACAAACCAGACAGGAGAGTAGATTAATGTTGGTGGACTTGAACTTGAAAAATGGTGTGTATTGTTGTCTCTCTGCAGTTGAGACAAAATACCTTCTGATGTTCATCAAAGATTGCTTCATACTGTAATTAGTAAGCCATTAAGACATTCAGATTTTTTAAAAGTCCTTATAATAAAAAAAAGCTTGAGCTTTGACTTTCAGATGCACACAGACATCAAGAATCAGTGTATGAATCTCAACAATGGTGACAATCAACACAAAGCTTTTTGTGACTTTAGTATCTTGTTTTGTGATGTTCAGAGTTGATCTGTTTATCTGAATACTTTTTTCACCATTGTTGAGATTCATACACTGATTCTTGATGTCTGTGTGGTTCAGAAAGACCCATGTCAAAACCTTCTGCATAATCGTTTTATGAAGTTTTTCAAAACAACACTGTAGTATAGTGTAAAACTACTAACTAAAACTAAATTATTTAATTTTATTATTAAATTATATCACCGCCGACATCAGACTTTCACATGCATTTTTCTATATCAAATATGCTTCAGAAACACACAGTTTAATTGGCCAGAGAAGAACTAATATTCAAAGGTCAAGAGTCCAACTAAATCACACACTGATCGCCATCATAGTGAGAGAAAACTTTATTATTTTCCATAAAGCTTAAATATCAAAACCTCTGTTAATTCTCAGTAAAAAAGAAATGAAGTCAAACTGGTTATTAATGAAAGCTGGTAATGTTGTTTGTGGAGTTATTTAATCATCCTCTGCTGAGATTTGCTGAAGTGTTTAATGTTCTGTTGGAATTTAAAGGGTTTCTGTTGAGTTTTCTGGGTTACCATTATACTGAAGAGTAGAGTCTAAGCCTCAGTGCAGGATGGACCAGAATGTGTGTGTTCATACATGTGCCTTATTGCATATTAACTGTAAGAAATAAACATTTTACATTAAAGTAGTAATTCCGGAAGAACCCGTAAAACAACAGTGTTGCACTTTTTTGCACTTTAATTTTACATTTTTTTGTTTGGCAACCATTGCTGATAGTCATTTGACCATTTTATTTTAATCTGAAAATTCAGGAAATATCTGTAAAAACAGTGTTTTTCTGTAAAACCTTTTTTTTGTTGTTGTTGTTTTTTTTTTAATTTTATTTAAAGCTTTTATTGTGTTTAAAACTTTTATTTTGCTGCCAGTCATTTGACCATTTTTTAAAAACAGTGTAGTCATTTCTCTTGGCTTGACTATATAGATATACAGTATCTCTCTCATTCAGAGCTCTCATTCTGCCATTTTCAGCAGCTTTGTAAAGTTGAGAGGTATTCTATTCTCCAGTGATGCCAGAATGTATTGACCAAGCTTTAGACTTGCCTCCACTGATGACTGAAGAGGTCTTTTTCACTGAATTTGTTTGGTAGGGGAGGAACTGCAGAACTCTGAGTAAGTAGAATAGTTGATATCAGAATAAATGGAGCATCTGGATCTGTTGACACAGGTACAAGGGGTGAGCATTGACTATGGCTCTGACCTCTGCCATAAAGGTGATTTAAATCTCTTGGGACAGCTCTACAAGTCCAAGTCCATGTAGCATAGATTCAATAATCCACTTTGAGACTCCAATCATATGTTCACAATTTACATCCATGTGAGATAAGCAGACTTGAACACTCAAGAACATCCATTATCACAGAAATACGGTTCTATTCCCTTCACTGATTCCATCTTCTTTGCGTTCCTAACAAAGCGCATGTGAACATATCTTCAGACATGTCCAAGCTCTCCCTTAAGCTTCTCTGAACTGGTGGGAAGTCAGTGTTTAGATCTTTAATTCCTTTGCAAGATTCTTTTCAGGAAATTTCCTCATGACTTTCACCTTTTAGGAAGCGATCTTAAGAAGACACATATTGGTATGTTTTGAAGCATGGAAGCTGGTTTGAGCTGGTTATAAGATAGTTATGTGCTGATTCAAGCTGGTAATGTGCTGGCCCTAAGCTGGTCCTAAGCAACTAGCTTCTGCTCAGGACCAGCTCAAGACCAGTTTATAACCAGCTTAAAACATCAAGGCCTGGTTTCACAGACAGGGTTTAGATTAAGCCAGGATTAGGCCATAGTTCAATTAGGACATTTGAGTAATTTTTACATTTACATTTACATTTAGTTATTTAGCAGACGCTTTTATCCAAAGCGACTTACAAAGTAGGACAATGGACGCAATCAAAATCAACAAAAGAGCAATGATATGCAAGTGCTATAACAAGTCTCAGTTAGATTAACTCAGTATACGTAGCAAGGGATTTTTTAAATTATATAATAAATAAAAAATAAAAACAGATATAACAGAAAAAGAAGAGCAAGCTAGTGTTAGAGGCCTTTTTTGCTTTTGTTAATTGTATAATAAATAAAAAGAAAACAAATAGATAGAATACAAAAAGATTAGAAAAGCTAGTGTTAGTGTTTTTTTATAGAATAGAATTATAATAGGGAGTGCTAGAGTTAGAGGGTCAAATAAAGATGGAAGAGATGTGTTTTTAGCTGTTTCTTGAAGATGGCTAAGGACTCAGGTGCTCGGATTGAGTTGGGCAGGTCATTCCACCAGGAAGAAACATTTAATTTAAAAGTCTGTGAAAGTGATTTTGTGCCTCTTTGGGATGGCACAA
>JAFVLL020005506.1:0-10373 GCA_021397915.2 Tor tambroides | reverse complement strand
TATGCTTAAACATTAAGATTTGTACTCATAGAAATTACTAAAGTAGTCAAACCTGTTCATTAGAAGGGGGCGACCCAATACTTTTGGCAGTATAGCGTAACTCTCATCTGACAAAACTTCTCTATTATAACTACAAATCATGAAGTACAGATCAACTTTACATAACCACTGCAGAATCAGAAAAATGCTTATAACCATAAAAAATCTATTTGTTTTTATTTAGTACTGCCTTGAGTGTACACAACAGACATTGCATATTTTGTTTACAAATCTTACTTTTACTTATTTTTCATTTAGTCTGCTCTTTAGAAGCTACCTAAGATATTTAAATGGTTCCCAAAAAACACTAAGATCAGTTTACACGCTGAATCCTTGTAATCTGCATGTAAACAACTATACTTTAACAACAAAACATATAATTGCATAAAATACACTACCAGAGACTTCTCTTCTGTTCACCAAGCCTGCATTTATTTGATCCGAAGTACAGAAAAAGCAGTAATATTGTGAAATATTTTTACTATTTAAAGTAACTGCTTTCTGTGTGAATATATATTAAACTGTAATTTATTTCTGTGTTCAAAGCAGGATTTTCAGCATCATTACTCCAGTCTTCAGTGTCACATGATCTTCAGAATCAGTTTAAAAAAAACAAAAACATTTTTATTATGTTGAAAACAGCTGAATAGAATTTTTTCAGGTTTCTTTGATGAATAGAAAGTTCAGAAGAACAGCATTTGTCTGAAATAGAAATCTTTTGTAACATTATAAATCTCTTTATCATCCATTTAAAGCATCCTCGCTAAATAAAAGTATTCATTTCTATCATTTTCTTCCCCCGCTTTTTATTTCAGATAAATGCTGATCTTTGGATTTTTCTATTCATCAAAGAAACCTGGAAAAAAATTACTCAACTATTTTAAATATTGATAATAATAATAATAATAAAAATGTTTCTTGAGCAGCAAATCAGCATATTATTATGATTTCTGAAGATCATGTGACACTGAAGACTGGAGTAATGATGCTGAAAATACAGCTGCGCATCACAGAAATAAATTATAGTTTAACAGATATTCACATAGAAAACAGCTGTTTTAAAAAGTAAAAATATTTCACAATATTACTGCTTTTGCTGTATTTTGGCTCAAATAAATGCAGGTTTGGTGAGCAGAAGAGACTTCTTTTAAAAAAACATTTAAAATCTTACTGTTCAAAAACTTTTCACTGGTAGTGTATAATAATATTATTCATAAACCATCGGTAATTCCTATGATAATAATTAAAATCGCAGATATTTAAAGATATTTAAAACAAAAATAAAAAAAAATTAAGTCAACGTCTTTGAACAAATGAATTCAAGTTGGTTCTTCAAAAATGCATCTTACTAATAAACACTGATATAAATGAAATAATCAGACACAATCTAATATGAAAATAAGAAGAAGGCCTGCTGAAGGAACATTAAATGAGGAAGCTGTTGTGTATATTATCTATATGGACTGTTTACGGCCTTCGCGTTTTTAAAATAAGACGGTTTCTACATTACACTGATGATATTTGACAGAATTCGAGGAAGAAACAAATAAATAACACTTACAGCCAGCGAGCGCCTGCATGAGCGTCGATATGTTGAGAAATCTTGTGTAGAAACGGATCGCTACACTGTATCATGTGACTGTCACAGTTCAGCTGAGACGGAGCCCGCGCTGGGACAAACAACACAAGCGGGAAAGCGATTTGAAAAAATAATACACCTGTTGCTACTGCTGTATATTTGCCGTTGTGTTAGATAAGTTAAGTTTACCTAGATATTCATTTCTCGAAAAAATAGGCTACTATTGTTTATTAGGGGAGAAATGCGTTTTTATTCTGCTCACCAAGTCTGCATTTATTTGATCCAAAGTACAGCAAAAGCAGTAATATTGTGAAATATTTTAGTATTTAAAATAACTGATTTCTATTTGAATATATTTTAAAATGTAATTTATTCCTGTGATTTCAAAGCTGAATTTTAGCTACTCCAGTCACATGGTCCTTTAGAAATCATTCTAATATTCTGATTTGCTGTTTAAAAAAAAAAAAATATTATTATTATGTTGAGTAGAAATACAGAAATGTATTTTTACATTTCTGAAGAAAAAACCGCCAAAACTTACCCCTGTGATCGCGCTGTGGTTGGTTGTCAGGGCGTTGCTAAGGTGTGTGGATTGTTTTAGCCTATTGCTATGCGGTTTTGAGCACGTTCTGTTCTGGGGTGTGTTTACCAAAATCAATATGGTCTTAAGTTTATTGAGCTCTATTGGTAAAGACGGAACTTGCTAGGATAGTTGCTTTTGGGAAATGCACCCCTGGCTGGTTAAGGCATTGCTATGCCTTTTGGGTTGTTGTTAGGGCTAGGGTTAGAGTTTGTTCTAATAACGATGCTGCCCGGGTTCTTGAATCTTTTGATTCAGATCAGAACTTCGGAGCGAATCACGAATCATTTTATTTACATTCAAGATTCAAGATTTTTATTTGTCACGTACACAGTTATACAGAGTATAACCAGCAGTGAAATGTAAGTCAGGTCCGCTCCATGGACAGTGCAAATATATGCAGTACAACACAAGAATATACATAGATATAAATATGAGAAAGAAAAAAAAATAAAAAATAAAAATAAATGAAGTAGAAATAAGAAATAGAAAATAAAATCTAAAATAAAATGTGCAAAAAAATAACAAGTGTGCAGGATAGTATACTGTAGACTTAATAAATAGTAATATAAGAAGGAACGTGAAAGAAGAATGTGCAAACAGGTTGTACGGGGTATTTCCCTAGCAGCAGTACGAATGGAGGAAAAATGATTAATAGCTTACTGATTATTAGTGGTTATTAAATGGAGTCATGTTGGTGTTATGAGACCGAGTTTGAGTTTAGGAGCCTGATGGCCTGGGGGAAGAAGCTCCTCCTAAGTCTCTCAGTTTTTGCCATCAGGCTACGGAAGCGCTTACCGGATGGTAGCAAAGTGAAGAGACGGTTACCAGGGTGATTTGAGTCCTTGATGATTTTGACAGCTCTGTTCTTGCAGCGTTTGAGGTAGATGTCCTGCAGGGAGGGGAGAGCAGACCCTGAGATACACTCAGCTAAGCGCACAACTCTCTGCAAGGCTTTACAATCCTGATTAGAGCTGTTTCCATACCACACTGAGATTTAGATTGGAACTTTGGAGCGAATCGCGAATCATTTGATTCAGATCAGAACTTTGGAGCTGGTTCACGAATTATTTCACGAATTGAAACATTCGGGAACCACACTCTGAAGACCCGATCTGAAATTATGGTTTGCGAATCATTAGACTGAGACTACAGAGTGAATCTTTTGATTCAGATCAGGATTTAGGAGCGCTTATCGCAAATCTCTTTTTTTTTCATCTCTTTTCTTTCTTTCTTTGTTTATTTCTTTCTTTCAAACAGTACAAAACAAAACCAAAGTTATAAAAAAAATAGAAAGAAAGAAAGAAAGAAAGAATGCTCAAATACAAATCCCTTAAGAAAATTAATTATGATTTTATCACATTAAAAGTGTAGTAGCCTAACCATGTTTTTTGTTTGTTTATTTTTTTGTGTAACCACAGTTTTACTACACTGTAAAAAAAAAAAAAAAAAAGTTGAGCCAACTTAAAATTTTAAGGCAACCAGCTTCAACAGATTTTTGAGTTCTCTCAACTAATTTTTGTAGGAGATTCTCAACTTTTTGTTGTATAAACTTAAAACAACACGTTGAGAAAACTAATAAATCTGCTGAAAATTTTAAGTTGGCTCAACTTTTTTTTTTTACAGTGTAGGTACAAATGCCATGGTTAAACTATGGTTAGTGTTGCAAAACCATGGTTAATTTGAGGTTACCATGGTTTAACTATAGTAAGCATGTTTTTTCACCTTAAGAGGACACATAATATGAATTTAGAGATCAGGTTTTCACTGCTTTAGGATTAACACAATTTTCCTATGTTCTCTTTTGAGCAATCAAACAATCCAAAGAAAACATCTAGAAAACAGAAAGAAAAGTCACTTACAAAATGAGATCAGAAGAACATTAAAATCTGAGCAAAATGTCTCTGAGTGGCAAACAAATAAATGAATCTTCCTCAGAAGAGACAAAAACAGCAGCTCACTTCAGTGTCTGACTTATATTATAATCACATCCATAAGTTTTTTGTGAAATGTGGATTAACTCATTAATCTGTTGTTTGACCTCTTCATATTTCATATTTAACTATTGTTATCATTTTCAAGAGACACTACGACATATCCAGCCACTACTAAATTGGTTGACATGACATAGGACATAGACATGACAGTACTTAAAAAATACCATGGTATATGCATTTTGATATGGTGCTAAATCATTACAGTATGGCATTATACAAGCTATTTCAAAAATACCATGGTATGGCCTACATATGTAAATCCTTTCTCTGTGTCATTATATTTACAGGTGTGGTGTGATCTCCGAAATCAGAGCGATTTTGACACTTTATAGTTGGTGTGAATATGCTTTCTGAACTTCCCTGTAGGCAGTAACTGTAGAGATGCAATGCTCTTGAGTTCCTGTAGATGTCGCTGTGTTAACGCATATATATTGAGTCTGATTTGTTTGTGTTTTACTGTGGTTCAGTTCACTTTTGACCCTTAAAGGCAAATTTTACTCAGTATTCAGTGGCTTTTTTTTTTGTATATAACAAGTTTGTAAAGTACAGTCAATTAGTTTTGTAGTCTATTATAACCTACTATCAGCTGTAGGCTACAATAGAGTTTCCTGTTACAGTTTTTTCATCTGCTTACACACTAAATCTTTCCTTGTCACACAATTTCTGAAAGCTGGCACTCAAACAGCAGAAGCACACACCAAATCTGCTAAACCAGACACTAATTCTCCACCTTTTTTTCATAAAACACTTTTTTCAAAACACAACACACAATTCTCTATGCAACACACACAAATCTAACAAGAATTAATGTTATGGCAAAGGTGTTTGCAAATGTTTGCTTTTGAGATGTGTTTGTGATATTTTGAATTCAGAGTTTCATTTTGCAAGAGATAATTGAGGCATTTTGCATTTTTTGTGTGCAATTTTTGAATTTGTGTGGAAAGTTTTGAAAAAAAGAGGCAAAGTTTTGAAAATGTGTGTAAGCAGTTGAAAAAAACTAATATCTTTGTTGAATTCAATTTTATTTTAAAATTTAGTTTATTTTAATACGCTGGGAAAAAATGATTCATTGAATTTACTAAATTTTTTTAAGCTAAGTGGTTGCAATCAATTTATTTTAGCTACATTTAAATAAACAACATATATAATTTTCAACATATATTTTTAAATTAAATACAGTAAATTTACTGTAATATTATTATACTATAAAACTAAGTTACAGTAAGGATATAGTACTGTAAAATTAAACTGCAGTAAGGGCATTATACTGTAAAATGAAATTGCGGCAAGCTACTGTAAAGGGACAGTTACTGCCAGTAAGTTACTGCAAAATTACAATAAAAAGTCTAACAGTGTAGCTAAAATGAATTGCTTGCAACCACTTACCTTAAAAAAAATTTAGGCCCGGTTTCACAGACAGGGCTTAGACTAAACCAGGATTAGGTCATAGTTCAATTAGGACATTTAAGTAATTTTTATAAATATGCTTAGAAAAAAAACATTTCTGGTGGTGCTTTTTGAGACAAAACAAAGGCACTGATATATTTTAAGATCAGTCAGTGCAAGTTGCTTTCAGCTGAAACCGCTCAGACTTACATTTTAGTCTAGGACTTAAGCCTTGTCTGTGAAACCGGGGGAAAGTATCATTTTTTTCAGTGTACTGACTATGACCTTATTTGTTTATTTTTCCCCTTTTTCCTTTATTTTCACTTGTTTGTGAGTGTATGCCGATACAGCAAAAAAATTGACACAGACATGATGTGCATGTTTGCTTTCTGATACATTTTAGGAAATTAAATGAACATTTAAACTGAGAAAATGACTGAATGAATGAGAAAATGAGATACACGGTCAAACATATTGTCCCTCAGAGAGTCATCTAACATGCACAGAGGTTTAACTAGTTCCTCTCTGCTGTATCCTGGCTGTTATTTTGACAGTATTATCACTGAAGGAGAGATAAGTTGTCTTGGGATCGGCGTGGCGCCGCTGTGTCCCTCCCTCGGTCAGACAGGCATCCCGGGGTTTGTGTTGGCGGCACCCCAGGGCTCTGGGAAGCGTCCTGTTAAACCACTGAAAGCCCCAAAACTCCTGCGCACCCTTGCTAGGGTCCCTCTGTTTGCATCGCTTTTCAAAATCACTCTTTGTGTTTCCTTGTCTAACTTTCTTCCGAATCCTACAGTTTTCCTGTGCTAAACAAACACATTCTGTCATCCTGAAACATCCTGAAAGATTTGTCTGTCCCGCATCGTTTGATGGACTCCAGATCCGAGATGTTTGTCACCAGCGGAAATGTTTATTGCTTTTTCAAAACTCATGGTCCTTAAAGGAAAAGTTGGTGAAAATGTACTCTTGATGAGTTTGTGTCTTCATCAGGTTTGGAGAAATGTAGCATTGCATCAGTGTCTCAGCAATGGATGCTCTGCAGTGAATGGGTGCCGTCAGAATGAGAGTCCAAACAGCTGATAAAAACATCACAGTAATCCACACCACTCCAGTCCATCAGTTAACATCTGGAGAAGACAAAAGATGAAAAGATTATGAATTATGGATTTATATTTTAGCTGAAAGCAATGGTTTAAACTAAAGTAATAACGTCTTAATGCTGGATTTGTTTCAGCTTTTGTCTTCTCCAGATGTTAACTGATGGACTGGTGTGGTGTGGATTACTCGTGATGTTTTTATCAGCTGTTTGGACTCTCATTCTGACGGCACCCATTCACTTCTATTGCTGAGACACTGATGCAGTGACACATTTCTCCAAATCCGATGAAGAAACAAACTCATCCTAATCTTGGATAGATGAATCAACAGATGTAGAGCAGCTCAGATAATTTGATTTCATAAGAATTTGATGAGAAGATGTTCTCTGTGAATCTGAGCACGGTTTGAGTTTTAGCAAATGACTGTTTTTCTGAGATCTTGATGTGCATCTGCATGAGATACAAGGGTTTTGCTCGTCACCTTGAGACGGTTTTGATAAAAGTCATGTGTGTGCGTCAGCGAGGCACAGCTTTGACTAGAATCAAAGATAATCTCAAGTACACGAGGGCCACGAAATACAAACACCTGCAGGAGACGTGATCCTTCTCAATGAGACACAAATGAGGAAGAGATGCATGCTATAGTACTAACTAACAGATTTAATCAGAACTTAACCAGTTGACTGATTATATTAAGTATTGCACATATTGTTTGTATTGTGAGTTTTCTGAAATGCTGTTTAAATATGGAAATGAGGCTTTATCTAATTAAATATCCGCTAATTTGTGTACATTTCCAAAAGATAAACCCGAACACATGGATAAAGCCAGGTTCAAATTTCTTGTTTGATTTTTGCTGGCATATTAGGAAAAGGTTTTTACAGAAGGGATTTTGGATTTCTCTTTTTATCACTCCATAAAGCAGAAAATACTGTAAACAGTCAAAAAAAAAAAAAAAATATATATATATATATATATTTTTTTTTTTTTTTTTTTTTTTTTTTTTTGTATAAACTGTTGCATAATGTATAAACAAACCCCTTGGTAAAAAAAAAATCTGAATACAGATAGAAATAAAACTCTAAAGACTGGTGCACGCAAATGCTCCTGAAGTGGAGAAAATAAAATGTCAATTTGAGAAAACCAGCTTTTAAAGATATATATTGTAATTGAAATCTGCAGACGCAAATAAATAAAGTGCAATAATAAAACTAGGCAAATGACATATGAACAAACCCCTCAGTAAAAAACAGTAAAATTTGGTGTATGTAAGTGCTGCTGATGTAGAGGAAAAAACTCATTTTAAAGATACTGTAATTGAAATCTATACATAAAGTGCAAGAATAAAATCAGGCGAATGATATATGAACAAACCTCTCAGTAAAAACCTTCAGAATATAGACAGGAATAAAACTGTAAGTTTTGGTAAGTGCTGCTAAAGCGTAGGAAAATCTTTTAAAGATATTGCAATTGAAATCTAGACGCAAATAGATAAAGACCAATAAAATAAACACTTAAATTTGTATTTTGGATATTTTCTTTCTACCGTGCCTGTAGTGTCTAGTCTTGAAGCGATAAGAAGAGGACTCTAAAGATGGAGACGGTGTGAGAAGCTGATAAAGAAAATACAGAGTCTGTTCTAAGCTTGGTTTGTAACCCAAAGTGCGGCAGATCTCATGACAGAAGATGAAAGAGGAGAGAACCGGGAGACAGTCGGGTGTCTTGGGTTTAGGGTGCCTGCCGGTCTCCGCTGGTGGTCTGATATGTGACATCTTAAAGAGATGGAGACACCTCAGGGGTCGGGCAGAAGTCAGAGACCCCCCAACTCCTCTGACCACTCACAAAGAAAGAGAGACGATGATAAATGATTAGAATAAAAACGACAAGGTTTCATTTGAATTCAAAGTTGGCTTTTGTTTTATGCAGTGCTGATTGTTTCATGATAAAGCAGAGGGATGTTCAGTTTTACGTACGCTTTAGAGCGCTGCTGGCTGAGACTCCTTCTTCTATCTGGACGCTGAGGTCAGATGTGTCCTTCAGTCAGCACAACACTATGATAACACGGTAAACAGCCTGATAGAGGCCTGAACTCACACCAATACAATGAGACGCTCCCTGTCTTTCTGTTATAGTCAGAATGAAATACTAGCATTGTGTTTACTGCATACTGCACACTGCATTCTGCTTTAAACAATGTTACAGTATGCAACATTAAATATAATAGTATGCAACATTGTTGCAATTTTTTTTAAAAAAGTGCATATTTATCTAAGTAAAGATTTATTTATATGAGTGCTTTCAAACGATTAATCGCGATTAATTGCATCCAAAATAAAAGTTTTCGTTTGCATAATATATGTGTGTGTTCTGTGTATATTTATTATGTATATATAAATACAAACACATGCATGTATATATTTAGAAAATATTTACATGCATTTACTGTCTCCATTTATATTCATATAATTTATATTATAAATAAATAAATATATTTAATATATAAAAATATAAAATTTTGAAATATACACATGCATGTGTGTGTATTTATATATGCATAGTAAATATACACAGTACACATGCATATATTATGCAGACAAAAACTTTTATTTTGGATGCGATTAATCGCGATTAATCATTTGACAGCACTAATTTATATACAGTAGCACAACAGTACTTTACATAAATCAAATGCAAATGTTTACCTACATGAATATGAAAGCAGTTGCAAGAAAATAAAATCAGTTGTAATACTGGAAAAAGGAAAAATAAAAACAATATCAAGTAAAACAAAACTGGAAAATTAAATTTAAAAAAACTCATCAATCCAAGGCACTCGAACTGATTGTGAAAAAAGTCAAAAGTCTTTATTCACATGGCTTTGTGTTGTTTTTAATGTGAATAAAGGCTTTTTACTTTTTTCACAATTCTTTCGAGTGCCTTGGATTGATGAGTTTTTTGATGACATAAAAGAATCCCGCATCCGAAGAGCAGCGATTTATGGATTTCGCACCCCAGCAGCATTTTGTGCATATTTATAGATGTAGAAAATTAAATGTTTTAAGGGGAATTTAATGTAAATATGTTGAAATTTTTGGCAGCCTGGCTTAATAATGCCACTAAAAATGGTAGATGATGTCGCTTCTAGTTTATTCATGACATTGGAAATGAATGTCAGCTTGTGTGCATTGCATTGTGGGATACGGTATCTGTTGTATACTGCTCATACTGTCATCTGTGTGTTTTGTACAAGCAGAACATTTGCATACTGTGCTTAGTATGCATACTGCATGACTAGTAGCAGTAGTACAGAATGCTAAAATTAATATGTTAATCACTCAGGCTCCATAAAAAAAATAAAAATAAAATAAAAAAAAATTAATCATTTAAATTATTGTACTTCTGTTTTAAACAAGCTCTGATTTGTCTTGCAAATGACATAACATTGCTTTGGTAAGAAAGTGTCTGCGGAAAAGTATTTTCTTGTAAAGTATGTATAAACGTAACATTTTATGTTTGTAACTTTTCGTGCAAAAACATTGTTAATTCTACTTTAATATTAATCATTCTTGTGTGATTTTGTTGAGATATTAAAGGTTTTTACAGAGAGGATTTTGGATTTCTCTTTTTATTATAAATCAGAAAATTCTACCAAAAGCCAGAAAAAAAAAAAAAAAAAAAAAAAAAAAAATTTTTAA
>JAFVLL020005505.1:0-26204 GCA_021397915.2 Tor tambroides | reverse complement strand
TTTGTGTTTGTTTTGAGTTATTTGAATAAAACCCACACGAGTCTCCTGACGCCAACCTTGTCCTCTTCCTTCCCTCTTCTTGAACCTGGTTACACACATAAACATACATATTTGTTTGGCTTAGATATATATGTTAATATGTGAAATTGCCCCAATAGGTTTCATATACATATTTATTTTGTATGACAATGTATTTCACACATGGAAGTTTAATATATGGGAACACTGTGCACAAAAATTTCACTTACCCTATTTTGCTCAACAAATATCTTTTTATTTATTTATTATTGTTATTACTATTATTATTATTACCATATTAGTGCTGAGGTCTCAGGGATTTTGGTACGCAAGCTTTTTTTTGAAGCTGCTCTGCGAGCTCATATCCCATCAGTCAGCACTCTCAGTATCACTCTGCTAACAGACGTCTTTAATGCCACACTTGATGCATTTGACAGCTGCCCTGTAAGGAAGGTATGGAAATGCTGCATGTCATGATATCATCTTCCTGTCATGTCAAGCCAGAGGATGCTGTGTTCCAGATGCATTTCCTAAAGGGCTGAGAGGAGAGAGATAACACTTTAAGGTTGACTAATCACAGCCATATTTTCATGTTCTCAAAACTCTCTATATTAAAGTAGCCAAGTTTAACCTAGAAACTGTTTAGGGAATAGCCCTTTAAAGGAATAGTACACACACACACACACACACACACACACAGTACAGTATAAGTACATATATGAAAATGTAGCTCTCAAATCATGCATTCATGTATTTTCAAATATGGTGCATCAAGACATCACAGATTTGGTTCAGTTTGGTAGCAATGGCAGAGGGGAAGATTTTTAGGGAGTAATGTTGAATAAAGCACACATGCTATGGACCAATTTTTCATTTGTGCTATTTTTGTTTGTCATTTTTGGAGCTCAGCAGCATCGGTCCCCATTCACTTGTATGGAAAAGCAGCAACAAGAATATACTGCCTAAACAAACCTATTCCAAACAACTTGAGTAAAAGATGACAGAACAGGTGGGTGTTAATCTGTGTTGCATTGTAGATGTCACTCATGTTTTTATTTTTTATACCCATGATGTGTGTCCAATCAGAAAGACCAAAGATCTTCCTTAGAAGTCTCCCCTTAAGAAACACAAAACACAGGAACCGGCTAAACAGTGCCATTTTTTAAAAACCTAAATAAATAAATAAATAAAAAAAAACTGACTGCCTCTTCTTGACATTTATGTCTCTTTGGCCCTATAGAATTGAAAGAGTCTCATCGTAAAGTAAATGTGCAGTAATGTGCTCTATCCATCTTGCTGACAGGTGGAGCCCGCATAGATTTTCTTCTGTTGGAGCTCTGAAATGAGAATATATCCTCTGAACCTTCTCAACTAAACACATAGACTCTTCCAAAAACTACAGTATCATACTTGAATTCATGCAGCAGCTTTATCCTTTCTGTATTTTCATATTTTTCAACCAATCCCTCATCCTTTTATATATTTATTTTATATTTATGTATTTTAATGCACCATTTTGAGGCTTGCTGGAAGTATTGTTTATCATATGTGACCTTGGACCAAAAAACCAGTCATAAGCGTCAATTTCATCTGAAATCATCTGAAAGCTGAATAAATAAGCTTTCCACTGATGTATGGTTTGTTAGGATAGGAAAATATTTGGCTAAGATACAACTGTTTGAAAATCTGGAATCTGAGGGTGCAAAAAATCTAAATATTGAGAAAATCGCCTTTAAAGTTGTCCAAATGAAGTTCTTAGCAATGCATATTAATAATCAAAAACTAAGTTTTGATATATTTATGGTAGGAAATTTACAAAATATCTTCATGGAACATGATCTTTACTTAATATCCTAATGATTTTTGGCATAAAAGAAAAATCGATCATTTTGACCCTTACAGTGTATTATTTACTATTGCTACAAATATACCCCAGCGACTTAAGACTGCTTTTGTGCTCCAGGGTCACATATTTCCTGATGCTTCATTGGTCTAATGTGATGACTTAGGTAATTATTCAAATAACTTGTGTCATCTGTTGGTGATAATACATTTTTGGCAGTATTCTACAAGCAATACCCCCGCAAATCCAAAAGACATCAAATTCAACAGAATTTCAAAAATAAAAACCCAAGGTTAGCTAGCTGATCACCTTGAACTGTATATAGCTGTTGCTGTCTGTTGATTCTGTTATTACCACTTTCACCAACAAGCAGATGAAATGGACCAATTTTCTGGTTGAGTGGTGAGTTTTTTAAAAGCCACTCCTCTGCTGTGCCTTAGCCTGAATGAAGATCCCCCCAAAATGAAGCTGTTATTTACACTCTAATCAAAACAAAACATTGGTCAACTCAACATATCAAATATGGTGACACGTCAATAAAAGCATGTAACATGCAAAACCAGACTATTTGTATTAAACCACTGGAGTGGTGTGAATTCCCTTCTTATTTACAGTTTATTCTTTTTGAGACCTGAAATTTTTGGACACAGTTGATGATACAAAGAGTTTGGAAGTACATGATGGTGAGTAAATGATGATAGAAAACAATGATGATATCATTTTAAGTTTTTAGTTGAAATATCCTTTAATTCCAACTTAAAACATTAAAATGCCCATAACAAAAGTTCAATATTGACCTATGAAGGAAATACAAGAAAAATGACAAAGCTTGCAAAAGAATCTATGAGTAAATGCTGTGAACAAATTTCCTGTAGCTCAAACAGTAGAGCGTGAGTTTGATTCCCAGAGAAAGCATGAACTGATAATATGTGTACCCTGAATGCAATGCAAGTTGCCTTGGATAAAAGTATCTGCCAGATGCATAAATGTAAATGCAAACACTGTGACGCTTATGTGGTCATGTGTACTATCATGCAACCTTTTGCATGACCTTTTGGTTGTCAAGTCAGTGGAAAGGCACCCCGGTTCACAACAGGCTCCCAGATTGCACCGGCTGAGGCACCAGCACCATTTCAGTGGATCATGGGTATGGTTTACAGCATCTCCAGCTCTCTGCCAGCCCTCATCTTCCTCTGACAAGCCCATACACGAGGAAGCCTGGAAAGGTCATGGCTAATAACAGGCACACTCATAGTTAATTGCTCTCAGATTTGCACAACAGGCATGCTGATAAAACCAACTAAAGGCGTGATTAAATAGACAATTCTGACTGAAATGACTAAATATCTGCAGAAATGAAACACCATAATTACAGCACTAAGCATGTTTACTTGATAGGTAATGTAAAATGACATTTAACAAATAAAACTTGTGTAATCTGCAGCTAAAAGAAATTGTGAAATTTCCTTTTCTAAATTCAGTGAATGGTAAAAACAGACAGGCAATCAAAATAATCAAAATGAGCAAAACTCCTTCAGAACTTGCAATGATGTACTCAGTACAATTTGTTTTGAATCATTTAAAAACATTGACATTTAATGAACTAATCCAAGATGTCCTCTCACTGCCCGTTGAGAGGTGGTTACAGTCGGGGAGGTCTATAATAACTGGGGAAAGCTATCCGTTAGCCTTCCGATTCATATTAATGGCAATTGTTTAGCTGGCGCAGGACTGCAGGAAATGTCCATGCATTTTTTTGTCTTCCATACGGCTTAATACAGCCTATTCCAGCACACCACAGGAAATGTGCAATTTGAAGTTTTAAAATCTTTGCTCATGGACACTCAGTTCTGGACACAAATGTCATATGAGCTGTAAATGTCATGTGACTAATAACTCTAAAGCCACAGAAAAATGACATCATGGCAATGCTTATGACCAAAGGCAGAACAAGAGCACTCCCAATCTCAACCCCTTCACTTATAACTATCTGGAGATATGACATCAAAGACAGCAGCCAGATAAAAAATAAATAAATAAAAATAAATAAATACATAATCTAAAATCATTTCACACATCTAAGAGCCTCCATTCAAGCATTCAATAAATCTGGCTTCTTTAGCTTGAATCACAGTATTTTTCCAGCCAATCTTCCAATAACTCATTAATGTTCTTGAGTACACAAATTCTGAATTAAGGTGATTTTAACTTTAAGATGAAGATCTTTTGAAATGTATTATAAACTATCAAGTCTTTGGTGTTTCAAAGCTTTGTAGCAAGTAGTGGTTGCAATCAGAACTAAGAAAACATGTCTATTTGTCCAGGTCAGCCATTTAACTTTCCCCCCATTTTTCCATTACTCCTCCCGCAAGGAAGTGACGCTGTAACTTGGCAAAGCTTTTGCCAATTAAAATGAAACATTTTAGGTGTCATAGGCTGCTGCAGTAATGACAAATTTTTGTTGGTCAAAACTCAGAGATAAGATCTGTGTTTAACACAAGTTCAAGATACTTTCCTGTTTATTCTATGATAAAAAACAAACAAACAAACAAACAAACAAAAAAAACATCAGTAATACCCCCTTGTCTTAAAAAGCCAGTTGCTAACAAGTGTCTAAATAGGACTAAAGAGGGGCTACAACATTAAACATCATCACACTGAACAAGTCAACTCATTTACTCAGTAGCTGCTTTCACAGCCTCATTGTGCTTATAATTGTTCTCTTGAAAACTATTATAACTCAAAATTTCAAGGAAAACATTTTAAATAAAGACGGAAAGTGTTGTCAGCAGCTTAATGGTGGTGACATTGAAGTTATATGACTGTGGTGTAGTTCATTTGTAGCCTACACTTAGCTTTTTACTTTTGGTGATTGTATTTAGGCTTCACAATAACAAAACATAGAACAAAACATGTAAGAATCATAAACTTCTGTTGGTCATTTCTGCAATAATCCAAAAGTCAATGGAGAAATCCTTTTGAGTTTTTGTGGAGGGAACTAGGGTGATGCTACTTACAAAAACTCATAATCACATCAGCAGTCTGTTACCACTTTGCCCTCAGCATACCTATTCAGTTTATTGACAGCGCTACCTAGTGGTCAGAGTTTACAAAAAAATCTGTTTTAGCTCATTTATTATGTAATCACTAGGCCTAAAACCATAGAGCTCCACAGCAGCAACAACAATAGTGTGAACCATTTGAAAAGAACCACCAAATATAGAAGAACCACCAAACATATAGATTGATTGATTGACCAAACATATTGATTGATCTGAAAGCTGAATAAATAGGCTTTCCATTGATGTATGGTTTGTTAGGATAGGACAATATTTGGCGAGATACAACTATTTGAAAATCTGGAATCTAAGTGTGCAAAAAAAAATCAAAATATTGAGAAAATCGCCTTTAAAGTTGTCTAAATGAAGTTCTTAGCAATGCATATTACTAATCAGAAATTAAGTTTATATATATTTACGGTAGGAAATTGACAAAATATCTTCATAGAACATGATCTTTACTCAATATCCTAATAATTTTTGGCATTAAAGAAAAATCTATAATTTTGACCCATGCAATGTATAGTTGGCTATTGCTACAAATATACCCGTGCTACTTAAGACTGGTTTTGTGGCCCAGGCTGACATATATAGCAGCAGACAGGCCTCAGCATCCCTGTGATGCTTCATAGGGCAAGAGGTATGGAGAACAGATGCATGGACAAATGTAGCACCAGGTTTTTTTATTCTACTTACCTATCTTGCATGCCATCTCATCATCATAAGGCTGTAGACAGCCCTTTGGCAACAGACAAGTGACAGACTCCAGCAGTGGTAGCACAGGCCTCTCGTAGTCACAAACACATCTCAAGGCGTTAAGTGAGAAACAGCACCACAGTGCCAGCTGGGCCGAATGAAAGCAACAGGCTCGCTCCCTGTGCAACTGGGTGAGAAGCGGCCAGCAGCTTGACGTGTGACCTTGGCCAATCATGATGTGCTGTTGTCAGATTTCCAGAGCTATAGGGCAGAGGTGTGTGTTCCTCAGCTGGGACAGGGTTTGGGTTACTGTCGTGATTCAGTCTTTGATTTGATGTTAGACCTTACCTGAAAGGATATCGGAGAATAATTCTGTCAATCATGACCATATCAGCTAAAAAAAAATCTTACTTTCGGTTTTCAGGTTTACTTTATACGATTTTATGGGTTATTTTTACTGCTGGGTTATAAAGACTCATATCTTCATGATACTCATTAAGAAATGAACAACACCCCTACTCACGTACAAGCCTCTTGGTACATTCACTGAACATCTTATGCATGCTCAACTCTGAACAGTTCCCTTTCAGTCGGTCACTACGAGTCACGTCGGACCTACGAATTGGAATCTTGTTTAGAGAGACCAATCTACATCGAGAGTAAACTAAATGAGCCAATTAATGCACATTGGCATGCGATGATTGCATCCAGCTGCTGCTGATCGCAGTGTAAGTATAATTAGGCAGCAGGTGCAACGCATACTCTGCTTTTCACTCAGTGGTCATATCGTTCTGTTCCTGACTTCTACTGAGAGAGAAGACTGAACAAGTTCAGCGCACTCTTTGAGAGCTCTTCGTGTTGGCAGTACGGTGGTGGTTTCCCGTGTCGAGTGGGTTGCACACATCAGGCTGCACTACCCCCTGTTTGTGTTGCAGGCGGCCATCTCCCCTGTGCGCTTCAGCACATTTAAAAGAGCAAATTCTAAAAGAGCATTCACAGGTGAACGTCTTTTTAAAGACGTGTCTTTTTAAAGATGCCTTTCCACCCGTCCGTTTCTGGATGCGGTCATTACCTGGTGCTGGGTGATGGTCACGATCACTGTCTCACGTGTCTGGATGTAAAGCATTCTGAGGCGGCTTTCGTGGACGAGTCATGCACGCATTGCTGGAGAATAACCATTGCGGAGTTGCGGACCAGGCTCCGTTTCCTGCAAAGGGACGGGGCTCCCGTGCCTCTGCCTAGATCTAGCGTTCCCCCTGGCAGAAGCCGGGGGGGCACTACTTCTGGCAGCAGCTCGACTGGTCTTGGTGACAGTGAGCAATTCACCTCAGAGGAACCAACCTCTGAGGGTTCCTTCTTCCACCGGCACTTCGGTGTCTGTTGTCGGTTGCTTCTGGGCGGCCTGTGATGCCGGATCCGGAAATGGTGGCTATGCTTGCCCGGGCTATGCTTGGTTTCTCAGGGTGGCTTGCGCTGTTTCTCAGGGCCCCACCCCGGTGCTTTTCTTCCCGGAAGTGCATGAAGTTATCAAAGAACTCTGACTACGCGCTACATGCGATGAAGGTCACTGCGTGGTCTCTGGGCCATGCAATGTCCACTATGGTGGTCCAGGAGTGCCATCTCTGGCTGTGCCTGGCCTACACGAGGGAGACCGACAAGATTCGGTTCTTAAATGCCCCCGTATCCCAGACCGGCCTTTTTGGCGACACGGTGGAGAACTTCGAGTTCTCCGCCGCACGAAAGCAGACTGAGGCCATCAAGCACATCCTGCCCTGGCATGCAGCTGCTGCCTCCACCTGGCCACGGAAGGGAGCGCCTCAGCCTGCTCATCACCTAGGGCGGCCCTCTGCTGCTGCCCCCGCTCCTGCGCAGCAAATGCAGCAGCCTTCAGCAAAGCAGCGCCGTGGAGCCAGTCGCAGGCCGGCCGGCCACACTGCCCGTCCAGGCCCCCGCCAAACCTGGTGGTATGTGGAAGAGCTACCGGGCCTGAGACAGGTGACCCACAGATGGAGGAAGCTGCTCTTCGGGAGATGGTGAACGCACCACTTCCTCCTCAGGAGGAGGGCCGGGCAGAGAATCTTTTGTTTCATTTTTCCCCGCCACTGACTTCACGGTCAGTGGTACCCAAAATCTTGACAAAAGAGCAGTTTCTTCTATCTCTGGGTCCCCAGAGGGGATGGGGAGTTGTGGTCGGGCCAGTCTCGGATCACACTCACCCTCCTCTCTCGCCAGTGAGCAGCAGTGGGCGGCTCGAGAGTGCTATGAAATGTACTACTCACGCACCCTCTGCCTGAATGCAGGTAAGTGTTGAGCACACTCAGACCCCACTTCGGACCGGCTACGAGACGCCCGGGCTGGGTCCCTGCGTTCCTCTTCGCTGCCCCACTGCGGGTACGTTGGTGGTCCCGTTGGTGCCGCTTGTACGGTATCTGGGAGCCTGGCTAGCGCTTCCCAGTCCGTCTCGCTGGCTCCTTCAGACTATCAGACTCGGCTATGCGATTCAGTTCGCCCGGCGTCACCCCAAGTTCAGGGGCGTCCACTTCACTTCAGTGAAGACCGCAGATGCCCCTGTCTTGCGTGTGGAGATCACAGTCCTACTGGCAAAGTATGCGACAGAGCCAGTCCCACCAGCCGATATGAAGACGGGGTTTTACAGCTCTTACTTCATTGTACCCAAGAAAGGCGGTGGGTTAAGACCAATCTTGGATCTGCGTGTGCGGGCCCTTCACAAACTACCGCTCGAGATGCTCACGCAGAAGAGCACGTGCGGGTGCATCCGTCCCTGAGATTGGTTTGCAGCGATTGACCTGGAGGACGCATACTTTCATATTTCGATCCTTCCGTGCTACAGGCCATTCCTGTGGTTCGTGTTCGAAGGACGAGCATATCAGGACAAGGTCCTGCCCTTCGGGCTGTCCCTGTCGCCCCCGTGTCTTCACAAAAGTTGCGGAGGTAGCCCTTGTTCCCCTGAGAGAGCAGGGCATTCTCATTCTCAACTACCTCAACGACTGGCTCGTATTAGCTCAGTCTCACGATCAGTTGTGCGAACACAGGGACTTGGTGCTCTTGCATCTCAGCCAGTTAGGCCTTTGGGTCAACTGGGAAAAGAGCAAACTCTCCCGGCGGTCCCACTGAAACAGTTCCAGAGGCTCCTGGGGCATATGGCAGCTGCAGCGGCAGTCACGATGCTGGGGCTGCTTCATATGAGACCGCTTCAACACTGGCTCCATGGCTGAGTCCCGAGGTGACGACACTCGGCTTACTCAGCTTACTCTCCCCAGTTGTAACAGTGAGAGGTAATCGTGACAATGAGTCTGCATTGCAGTGTTTCTCAGATGGTTTATACACGATGTCGTACTGATATACAGCTAAGATCAGTGACCATCTCTGTAATCGTGCTGCAGCCAAGGTCAGAATGCCTGTTTTTGGCCCAAATATCTTGACCAGCGGCTTGTGATCAGTGTACAGCGTAAATTTTCACCCATACAAATAGTCATTAAATTTGGTTACTCCAAAAATGATACTCAACGCCTCTTTTTCGATCTGCAAATAGTTAATTTTCATCTTTGTCAACGTGTGTGAGACATACAAAATGGGCTTTTCTGTACCGTCTGGCAATTGGTGTGAAATTACTGCTCCAACTCCGTAAGGAGATGAGTCGCAAGCTAAAATCACTGTCAGTTTTAGATCATAATGCGTTAACACCGGCGCTAACAACAACCGCGATTTTGTGCGCTTGAACGCCCTTTGACATTTTTCTGTCCACCTCCAATCTAAATCTTTGTGCAACATGGTGAGTGGTTTAATTTCACTTGACAGATTGGGTATAAATTTGCCATAATAATTTAGCATTGCCAGGAACGATCTCAACTCAGACACATTTTTAGGTACAGGGGCTTTGTCGATTGCTTTGTTTTTTTCTGGGATTGGATGCAACTCGTCTGCATCAATAACATGTCCGAGGTACGTAATGCTATTCTGTGCTTCATGTGCTTCTAGGCGTATCAACACGTTCCGCAAATTTTCCAAATGCTCCTCTGTGTCTTTTCCAGCTATCAAAATATCATCAAGATAGCACACGCAACACTCTAACCCTTGCAATACCATGTCCATGGTACGCTGGAAGATTGACGGTGCACTAGCCACCCCGTATGGTAAATGATTGTACTCATACAATCCGCACTGCGTATTCAAATTGAGGAAAGACTTACTTTCCCCATCCATTTTGATTTGGGTGTACGCTTGCGTCAAATTCAATTTTGTGAAATGTTTTCCCCCAGCTAGAGTAGAAAACAAATCCTGTGTTTTTGGTATGGGGTACTGATCAATATCAAGCCACGGATTGATCGTCTCTTTATAATCACCGCATATACGAATCGAGCCATCCTGTTTCAGAATACAGACAAGAGGCGCGGCCCATTCAATCAATTTCTTATCGACGGCCTCCCGTAATGTGTACGGCACCGGCCTCGCTTTGCAAAACTTCAGTTTTGCCTCGGGCGCCATTCGCAATTTTGTGCTTATCCTGTTTACGCAACCTAATTCCGAACTGAACATAGGTTTGTGCTCTGCGCAAATTTTCTCAACTGTATTGCCTATGTGATTCACTTGAGACCAATCCAAATTCAGCACTCGGATCCAATCGCGGCCCATAAGAGTAGGCCCTTTTCCACGCAACACTAGCAAAGTTAGTTGTTGTACATCTCGCGCTCCACTCTGAACTCTGCCATTCATTTTTCCCAACAATTTTAGTGGTTGGTCAGTGTATGTTCTTAGATTCAAACCACATGTTTGCAATTTTACCTTTTTGAATTTTGACCAGTACAAACTCTCAGATATGATAGACAGAGCGGCCCCAGTGTCTACTTCCATACACAATTTTACCCCATTACATCTCTCCATGATCTTGTACGGTTTTACGTACCCTGACAAGTCCGTAGTTACTGTATGCAGTCTCAAATCAGTTTATTCCTCAGTAACATCCACCGGCAAGTCTGCGACTCCATGAACTGAATCCTCTCGTCTGTCCATGAAGTTTACCTCTGCTCCACTCTTTGATGGTAGATAACGAGCAGGCATTTTCTCTGTAGATCAGTGCTGTTCCCTTGACTTGAATTCTGCCTGCTTGTTCTTACAAGCCCGGTCCAGATGACAATCTTTTCGCACCCGCGACACTGGAACTCTTTGAACTTGCAGTCGCTCAGTCCATGTCCCTTTCCCAGACATCTGTAGCACTCACGGCCATTGTGGTTCCTCGATTCACCTCGCAAAGTCCTGTTCTCACGCGATTTTGCTCCTTGCAGTCCCATGTGATCCGTTTGCAGGTACGACGCTGGCGGTCTCTTCTGCATAGACTGCATACCACTGGTAGGACACTCAAAACTGTTCGTTATCTCAAGCATTCTTGCCCATGTCAAACCGTAGTCACTGGCGGCATTCAACAGTTTCCTGCGCAGTTCTTGGTTATTTATGCCACACACGAATTGATCTCTCAGCTGCTCCTCTAAGCTAGCGCCAAAATCACGTGCAAGCCAGCCCCTTCAAGCTAGCTATGTAGTCACCAAAAGATTCTCCTGGTTGCTGTCGACGATTTCTGAACGTGAATCTTTATATTCTTCTTTGGTGTATAAAAGTCTCTTAATGCCTTTAACAAGTCGGAAAATTCTGTCTCTTTCACCTTTTTCAGTGCAATCAGATCTCTTAGCAGTGCAAACGTTTTAGGCCCGACCACCGACAAAAATACTGCTCGTCTCCTTTCCGATTCAATCTTGTTGGCCACCAGGAACTGTATAAGTCTCTCTTCATAATTCTCAAAAGTTTCCAACATTTAGTTGAACATCAATCCCGTTTCGGTACTGTAAAGTGCCATGCTGTCTGCGGCCTTCTTCTCTTTTCTTTTAGCTAATCACGGTGGGAGTGACCCACTGTAATAATCGGCACATCTGTCCCATCCTCGTCGCCATAACTTTGTTGTGTATTTGCCAGAAAGACCATATAACCACGATGTTCATTTTGAAATGATGCGCTTTTATTTTACTGATTAACTAAAGAAAATACGTACAATCAGAACTGTTCACCTGCGATCACATTTCTTTTTTTTCATCTTAGCTCTCGCTCTCCCGGGGCCTGTCTCTAGAGGCGCAGCTCTTTTTATATCCAGCCCAGCCAACCACTGAACAGAGAGGTCAAAAGTCACAACATTTACAGAATTCAAGAATACTATTTTTCTTACATAAAAAATACGTATTAATGCACAACAGAGACGTTTCAGGTTATCATGTAATTACTTTAGCACATGGTACAGTGTCTCTCAGTCCTGGTCCTTCGTATTTTGTCTCTTATTATCTATTATTATACCAGCGAAATGCAGTTTGGCTGTCCAGACTACACGCGACGCGACAGAATCAATCAAATATCACAGCCAATCAGAAGCGTGTGTGGGCGGGCTCTCCCTTGAAGAGCACTGCACTCGCAACAAAATGGATATGTTTATAATCTAATTCATAAATATTAAACCTTTTTAACATTATTAAAAGTACATACTAAGTGACTGAGACCATCTTTCTCATGGAATACGCTTGTTGGTTCGCACTGAGTTCGCAGTTTTAACGTACATCTTATTTATATGATCTGAGGTAAACTATCTGTTGTTGCTTTCACTATGGCTATAACGGTCACGCAGAATGATATTCGAACTCACATTAGACACGTTTAACTTTGAATAAAGCACATAATCAATACCTGAGATTATCACTGTCATTAGTTTGTATGGCCACGTTCACACAACAGCAGAATACAGTTGTCAGTCCTGTATTTGAGTCCTAAATACGGTTACATTCACACACAGTTCGGTTATTTTCGGGTGTGACAACCGCATTCTGTAACCGAACTCACACCTGTAAATTTTCAGGACTCACAACCGCATTCTTGGAAGACACGCGCTGTGTGAACGGAACCAGACCATTTTCTGTAAAGAAAATGCGGTTGTCAATCCCAAAAACTGACAGTGTGAACGTAGCCTATGTTGTTGTTCCAGCTGCGACGTCACAGAAATAGAAACCGTTTCTAAATTAGAAATTTTGCATGTCGCCGTCGTGGCTAGTTATGACAAAAACTCTGATTAACATGGAAAAGATACCTTTTATCGCGTGTCGCGCCGTTGCGTCACGTGTAGTTAGGACACGGTGTAAGTGTTAAAAAAAGGGCTGTCCATATTCAGCTATTTCTAGTCATGCAAGTACAGCTCCAGTCTGTAGTACTAGAAAGAAGGGAGACCAATAATATGACCATAGATGTCTGAAAGAACCACTCAGATTGTTGCAGTCTGATTCTTGGTTTTGAGAACCAGTTTAATTTGAAGATTGAAACCAATTTGAAAAGGGTTGACTCACAAAATAGTTTCATTTACAGATATTTCCTTCAGTCTAGCTAGAAAACAGTTGGTGTTTACAAGATACCATACAATTCATAAAAAGTCTGAGAGAATATTGATAGACACTACCTTGGATAGTTTTGTTTCAGACACAAGCAAAACTGTTGTTTTGTAGACTCAAATAGCAGAACTGTAAAATGATTTTTATGAGTTTTGACTGTAAAATAATAAGTACCTGTTACATTTGGATGGGCAGAACAATTAAACACACACACACACACACACACACACACATTAATTTGTTTTACTTTAATTTACTTTAACTATTAATTTGTTTTACTTACACATTTAATCAAAAAAAACAACAACAACAACAAAAAAAAAAACAAAGACATGGGACAGGGTTCTCTTTGTGAGAGTAAAGGGTATGTAGTTAAGAAAATAGTGGTCCAGTGAAGTAGCCGTATGCCAGAAATATTTAAGCACATAATCTGTGTCTTACACTTTTACAGTGTGTTCTACCTCAGTGTAACTCTTAATTAATTAGACTCTACTTAATTATCTTTCTATGACAAAAATGTATTAAACATACTGAATATAAACAGATGGATTGTTCAGGCAGAAATAGACATAAGAAGGGCATTAGATACCAACAATTTTAATAAAATAAATAAAGAAAGAAAAATAATTGCACAGCAGTATCAGTCAATGTCAGGTTGAAATGAAACACTAAATAAACTAGTCAAAAATGTGTAAATACTTGTGATAGACAATCTGATTTTTAAAGCCAGAGGGTCAGACTGGTACTGTCAATTTTCTGCTAGCGCTTAAAAATCTGTGTTCAATACATGTGTCACGGTTCTGTTCCTGTTCCCTGTTATTGTGTGTTGACCTAGTTTCCTAGTGTGCGCCAGTTAGTCCCTAATTAATGCTGCCTTCACATGCTATCAGAAACTTCCTACTTCACACTTCAGAAGTTGTAATTACGAGTTTGTTGTGTTCAAGTGCTTTGTTTTCAGAAAAAGTACAGAAATCATGGTGGACAGCCTATTCATTCTTGCCTGTTTCTTGGGGAAATTTCGTTATAGCTAAAAGGTATAGATTAGAAGATATTTAGTCAATATCCAACGGGTTTTGAATAATATGTAGCATCCCATTTATTGGTAACCATATAAACATTCATAGTGCTATCTGGATATTCAGCTGGGTGACAAATAATACAGCCAAAATTGTACTTGTATGGATAGATATGTGTACACAGCATATGTATAGCATGGAGACCGTGTTTAAATATGAGTTCGGTTCATATTGTTCACCACGCGGTCATATTATAATTATTATTTTGTGTCCTCCACATAGTATTTAGGTTTCGTCTAGGACTGAGGACTTCTCTTTAGATATTCACTGATCTGCCACTTAACATCATATTGAGCAAAACCCAACACATCGGTAGGTCTACAATATTTGCCTAATATCAGTTCAGGCTTATCGCCGTGTTAGTTATAGTGGGTGACAAGCTACGGAATTAAGCTTGGTAACCTTATAATCGCTCACAGAAAAATACATCGGATATCATCATTTTTTGTCATGACTAATTTATTAATGATCCAGCATCATCTGTATTAAATAGAAAGAATCATTTCACACGATGTATAAATATATATATAGAATAAAATAGCCTTGACAGCCTAAGTTACTTACAAATAACTACTGAAGAACTTTACTCTCTCCCACCGGGCTCGTGTGTGTATCGGTAAAGGTGGAAAGGAGGCAGTGGACCAAACCACTGTGAGGCAAGGGAGGGGGACTGAAAACATTTCTGAACTTAAAACGCTTTTTTGCGTTTATTTTGTTTTACTACTTACACAATTATTTTAAGTATATGTCCATTATATTATTTACAATACACAGAGTCACTTGTAATGCTATTTTTAGGGGGGTCTGCCCTCTGATAGAGGGGTCCTGTCCCCCTCGTCCGCCCCCGAGATTTATGCCTATGGGTTCATCCAACTCAGAAACTTGGATATCAAAATTATCTCAGCGTTTCCTAGTTGTAAATATGTCTAGGGAGGCCATTCATGTTCAATTTCCGACTAGGAAACTCATATTTCCTTTAATTCCGGTAGCACATAAAGGCATCATAAGCTCACCTGTTGTTTATTTAGTTTCCTTGTTTACCCCTGTGTACTTAAACACACATCAGTCAAGTTGGTCTGTCTTGAGCAGGAAGATAAAACCCTTGATGACCACACGAGAGCCTTTTTAGATCTGGCGTGCCTTACAAGCTTCCCAGATGTAGCATTAATGGTGTTGATGCATTTCATATTGGTTTGTTCATACTTATAACAGTTGCCATGGTCAGTGCATATGCAGAAAAAAGCAGATTGCAGCTGTCATCTCTTTGAATGTGAGTGAGATGCATTTAATGGTGGTTTATTACACAATAATTGAAAGTGGCTGTCAGTGATGTAGACGTCAAAATAAAGCCCTTAATGGTGCGCTTATATGTGCTAATGACAAAAAACATGTCAATGAGACATGAATTCGATAACTAAAGTTTAATTCCAATGTGTTTGATGCATCTGATTCTGGACTTTTGGCAAAAGATAATGGGGTAGAAATATGTAATTTTGTATATTTAAGCACTGGATCTGCTGTTTTAAAATAATAAATTAAAATAACGCAATCCACAATCCATGCACGAGCAAAGAATTATACAAACCATTTTACAGACATTTACACAATGTGTTTTCAAAACTGTCCAATTTATGCTAAAATCCATAAGAGTAAACTGTAGTAAAGTAAATGTGCTTCTTTTATACAGTTCTTACTGCTTGAGGAGAATTCAAGAGAAGGCAAAAAAATCTTTTGAACAGCCCAATTACAGACTCTTACAGTTTCTACTTCCTCGCTCAGCCATGTATAGTAATGCAATCGGCCTTTCTTGAATAGATAGTAATGAAGTTGATAATGTACAACTGTTCTAGCATACTGTTTAGTGTAGATATTTTCAGTACACTGTTTCAGTAGTCCAGCATGACTTCTATGGAAAACTTGTGCCAGGTGAAGACAGACAGCAAGTATGGAGAAATATGCCAACATTTATGTGTGGCATTTCAGCATGCCCAAACGTGCATTTCCACTCTCCTTTCTTTACTTGAAAGCCAAAGAGGAGTTCTTTCCAGTGAAAAGACTAGTAGCTAGAGTACAGCAGAAGAAACTGGTTCAATGTGTTGTGAATGATAAGATGCTCTTGATGGGTGAGAATGTTTGCTTTGTTGATGGTGACGAGTTGATTTTGAGACGTGTATAGTGTTTTAGTGGTTTTAGAACAACAGCTGCCAAGCTGCATGTTGGAAGACAGCTATGTGCTCAGCATCTGAAAAAAAGAACAGAGACAATTGAAAAAAGTATTCATACTTGATGAATTAATACTTTAAAGCTGCTTGGTTTAAAGCAATCTATTGTATAAAATGCTACAGTAAATAAATAAATGTGCTGTGACTGGAGTGCCGATTACAGAGCTGGTGCAAACATCCATATCTCTATGATCAGATGCTTTCTCAACTGCTGTTTTCTCACTGCCATTTTTTTCAGTTGTGTGTTTATTTTGCTACTGAGAGGAAAGCAGGCAGCACATACTCATCTACATGCCACTCTCAGCAGCGTGGATAGTGTCTGGATGTTCTGAATCATAAGCCAATGAACACATCAGTGCTTGGGAGGACATTGTGACCGTTTTTTACTATGTTTGAGAAGTGAGTCATTTGTCAAAAAATTTGTCAGAAACAGTTTACAGTCAAAAGCTTCAGTTGTGTCTTGCTATTCCTTTACTAACCAATTAGATAATTAAGGTGTACAATAAAACGGATGAAACAATTCCCATAGATTTACACCATGCCACATCTAGAGACCTGAAGATCACAGGAGAAGCGAGGATGAACTCCCACTTAGCAATGGCCAACATTATGAAACAAAAATGTTTAAGTATTGATAAAAATGTTATAGTAATATAATGTTATATTTATTTAATACTGACATGTTTCTTACATTCATGCCTACTCAGTGATTTAGTATAGATTGAGTTCTCTGACTGCTGGCAATGGGGTTAATCTCATGACTAGCGCTGCTGGTTTGAATTGCGCTGCTGTTTCCACCCCTGCTTCCTTTTTCACCCAAACCCCTTTCCTCTGTCACCCCTCAGCCATCTTAGTGTGCCCTCTTTTGGGACTTCTTAGCATCAGTGTGTGTCTAGGTAATTATGCTCAAGCCGGGACAAAAAGTGCATGGCACTACACATTAGCATAATGATTTACGAGGGAGGTCATGCAAGGCAAAGCGGAGCGGAAATTAGCTGCTTCAGGCAACTGGCAGCAACATCATTATGTTATGCAAAAGATGCTTGACGCTAATGCATTAATAAATATGCTGCGTTTAGATTTATACACACAGTGTTATCACTGGGATAAATGCAAATATAAAAACGATTTAAAAAGTCCTTCTTCGGGATGGACTTTGCGTGTATGGCGTATGATAGCGTTTCTAAAGAGCGACAAACCCTTTCTCGCTATTGATGTCATGGACCCAACGGCCATATTTTTATCGTGTTCTGTAATCTTCCTATCTAAGATCCTGCTGTCTGGTTGGAAATAGATCATTCTGAACCAAGAACTGATTTCAGCTTGAAATATCAATACATAGAGCATGCACAAGAATAACTTGCAGTTGCAGACAGTTCAGAAGCAGACGCTTCACACCGAATGCAGGAAAATGTCAAAATATTGGAAAGTCTCTAGCATAATGGAAGTACTGAAACTTCATAAATAACATCATCTAAGCTGACATTTAAATTTAAAATGAAGCACCATTAGCATTGCGTCCTTGCAAAAGGCTCAGCTTGTCTGAGCTATTTTCGGCCTCCTCATTCAAAATAGCCATGTGATACTGTTGCTGATTGCATTACTATGTAGATTGATGCAATTGCCAACTTTGCCAATTGCTGATTTAATCACTTGTGTGTTTATTTTATGTGAACGTGCTGTGAGAACCTTCTTGAAATGGCCTGTGTTGTGGGGAATTTCTTCCTCTTTTCCAGGTTTTAAAGATACTCCTTATGATAAAACATTTATTTTTCCAGACTATTTTGCTGTCATGTCGCTCATGCATATTTTCATCTTCTTTTCTGAAACTTTTCAGAACATACAGTGTGTTTATATTGTCTTGTCATGTCCTCTAAGTTTAATTTTCTTGTGTTTCACTTTGTGTCACATTCTGTGGTTGTTTCAGTTCCATTTGGTAAAGTCAAATTTATTTGTATAGTGTTTTTCACAATACACAATGTTTCAAAACAGCTTTACAGAAAGTCGTGATGTTTATAATATCTTAATAACCTCATGCCTTATAGTCTCATTTAGAAAATGAGAGCTGAGCAATAACACAGGTTAATGTTATACCATATATACACTTCATTTCGTGTATTTATAACATGGTTCCCATAAAGGCATTTTGACACAGGGATAAACACTAAACAATACTCAGCCCTGAACGGTGTTTAGGGACTGGCATTTAGAGTGCATGTTATTCAGCTGAAGGTGTGTGCATAATCAGTCCAATGGAACATGGGAAATGTAGTCCAGGGTGACCTGCAACAGACTGTGTGGTGTGAGAGTCAATATAATGCAAAGGTGACCTCTGGTGGCGAGCAGACGGAAGACCACGGACAGGATTCATGACACAGCCTTTCTCAGCCGTATTCCTGAGTGTTAAATATCGGCTAACTCTGGATTCACTATGGTCTTTGTGAATTCACTGGTCACTATGAAACAAACGAACAAACAAAAAAACATAATGCAAACTCTAATCTAGGATTGTCTGTGTAAACAATAACAATAGTTTTTTTTTTTTTTTTTTTTTTTTTTTGCTAAAACAATTCATTAAATGATAATTTAAGACATTCACCCCACATACAGTGTGTAAAAGAAGTTCAGTCAGGACCACTCTGGCAGTAAACATAGGTTATTGATTACACACAATATTTGGTTTGGCGGTATGGTTCCGTATGGGGGTTCAGCAAAAACATATAAAAACATTAGCTGCCTGTAATAACCCCCCGGAACCATTAGCATGACATCAATATAATGAAAGTAGGACTGTTTGGAATCTTTTCTTGTTGCAGCAATCTGAAACAGAAGAAAAGAAAAACAATGAACAGCCAAGGTGCAAAACATAATATATGGAAAATTATACTGATTAGGAGGGTGGGTGAGAGGGTTGAATGCAAGCTTGACAAAGCTGGAGGTGAGTGATAGTGCCACGTATATATACACATACCTGATATAGGAGAGTCGCTGGGATTGGAGGGATCTGAACAGCTGATAGTCAGCTGTTGCGGAGCTCTCCCTACGTGGCCTGCCTGAACTAATGCTTGCGCTCGATTATTGAATGTGTCACCATTTTTCTGAGTAAATATATTTCTAAAGGTGCTGTTGACATGAAATTTTCACCAGATGTTGGTAACAACCCAAGTAATCCATACATACAAAGTAAACACAACAAATAAGTTCAGAAATCAAGTTATCTGTAATAAAATGGAATGACACAGGGAAAAAGTATTTAACTACTGAAATTTATTTAATACTTCGTACAAAAGCCTTTGTTGGTAATGACAGCTTCAAGATGCCTCCTGTATGGAGAAACTAGTCGCATACATTGCTCAGGTGTGATTTTGGCCCATTCTTCCACACAAACAGTCTTCAAATTTTGAAGGTTCCATGGGCCTCTTCTATGAACTCTGATCTTTAGTTTTTTTTCCATAGATTTTCTATTGGATTCAAGTCAGGTGATTGGCTGGGCCATTCTAGCAGCTTTTATTTTCTTTCTCTGAAACCAATTGAGAGTTTCCTTGGCTGTGTGTTTGGGATCATTGTCTTGCTGAAATGTTCACCCTTGTTTCATCTTCATCATCCTGGTAGGTTTGGACTGAACCAGCTAATATTAAATTCCACTGACAAGAGGCAGGATACTGATAGATTTCAGCTGGTGTCTTGGCTTTCCATGCCTTTTTGCACCTCACTTTCTTCATGTGTTCAATACTTCAATACGTTGAACACGTCACCATTTTTCAATTTACACACACACACATATATATATATATATATATATATACACATATAATTGTGTAATGAACATGTTAAAACTGTACTCCGTAACTTTTTGGTGTTAAAATGATCCAAAATCAATTATTGACCAAGTACATAAACAGTCAGTGTTCAAAACTACAGTATCTTCTCACCTTAGCCCGATTAACAACAGCTTGTAATAATGTTTTCTAATTTGAGTAAAAATGATTCTCATCTACGCTGACATTTTCACTGCGTTTCAGAAACTCTCTCTGTCCACACTACACAACCAAAAATTTGCATAAAAGTGTAAATAGGAAGTTGGTTGCTAGTCCCTGGCAGGTACAACATTGAGCATCATGTCATTGTTTACATGGTCATCAAGGATACGCAGAGCGAATGTGGGCAGCCACACCACCTTTTTTGAAAGTCTCTGTTTTGGTCCATTTCCACTGAAATGCAACCCTGGAGTTTTCAAACTTAAAATGGGGTCTGCAGCGTTTTTGAAAGTCTTCGTTTTCGAGGGTCGAAAATGACAGAGTAGTGTAAATGACAGGTATAACCATAGCAAAAGTTATGCATTTTAAAATGAAAATGCACTAGTGTAAATGTAGCCTTATTTTGGACATACTTCCAAGATGTAGTATCTTTAATTTTGACAGCCCTAATTTGTTTATGTTTGATGTGATGACTACTTCTGACACACTTCTGGAAATGTCACAGCTCTAGCCTTTTTTGTTAACTGTCCCTTTGAACCACCTGGTGGTAATTTTGCAAAGACTGTCAAATGTGGCTGGTTTGAATTTACCGCTGCTGCAATGCATTGCAATAGGCATTCTGGTTAACTTTCTACTGCATGTTGATGCTCACCGCTACTAAAATGACTTTGCCTTCATTGGTATATAACAGTGCATGACACGCTTAATTTGACATGGCAAGTGGCTCATATTCTATACCATTACTGCCATATGTGTGTTCATATTAACAAGCCCTTTGTGAATTCCTGGGAGCTCCTGAAGAACCATTGGTATAACTGAAATGCTAACATATAACCTACATTGCCTTAAGCAATAAAGAGAACTCAAACATTAGAAGAACTGTTTTAAAAATCGATAAATGTGTTCCTTGCTGAAAGACACTAATGAAGTAAACAATTACTTATATTAGTGAAAATGGGAAGTGCAAATGGAAAGTCCCACTTGACTAACATTAAGAGTCGAATTAAGACTGTTTTCTGGTTTGAAGATTTTAATATGTCATACATGGTTAAACTCATGTTTGGGGCATAAGATCACAAAGTAATTGCTTTGTAAATTTCATTGCCATGTGATGGTTTATTAAGACAATCACTTAGCAATTCATAATGCAAACATTTTTTAAACCCCAAACCCCACTGATGAGAGAGAGGGTGAAAGAAAGTTGGTTTGGGGGAAGGGTTTATTTGGTCTTTAGATTGAGAGGTTGGGTATTAACACAGTCCTTGTAGAATTACAGTCCTCAAAAATTATTTATTTTTGGTGAGCAGTCCCCTCAAACTGCACTGCCATATTTGTAATGTTTTCATAGCCACATGATTACTGGGACAATTTAATGTTTAATATAGGTTTGGTTAAAGTACCTTATGCAAAATAGATTAATGGTTTAAGTTCCTTTCCCTTTTTCTACACAATTTCTTCTTTTTCTGAGTCTACATCAACACTAGTTTAGTAAACTCTTTACACACATAAAATTTGGATTGCACTTGTTTTGATCATAGTCTTAAAGCCCATTCACACCAAGAACAATAACTATAACAGAAAAAAACGTTTGTGTCCACACTAACAGATGGTAATGTTCTGTTTCTAATTTACTTTATTTGTGGTAATTTAATACATAAAAATGCCCTATGCACTGTTATTCATCTGGCTACTTATGCACCCTAGTTTCCTACATGGGATCAAAAAGTATATGTCTGTCAGCCAGTCAGGATCAGCTTTTTTCTCACAGCTTTTTTCTCATAGCTTTCTCATAGCTTACAACTTAAACCATGTAGAAGAATGTTACTTTGTTGATGAGATCCTCTGCTGTGCTAGTAAAATAATGGAGCACAATTATCAGAGGAAGAAAAGCACAGTGGCACTGACAAATGTAGCTTTTCCCATGCATGAAACATTATGCTCCTCCATCAGGGACTAAATAACCCCTTGTTTATCTGCCTGAGAAAAAGAATAGATTTCCAGGAACCTCTCGTGGTATATGGCACATGGTATATGTTCCATGAAATCTGGGCTGAAGAGCTCCTGACATATTTTGTGAATTTCAATTAGTTGTGGTTGTTGTGAAGGCAGGCATTTGTACCTTAGTTGGCACTGCTCAAATAGACACTAAAGATCTGTAAAGAGACCTCAAAGCATTTTAATCTAGTACGATCCACAATGAACAAAGTCTTTTTAGTTTTTAGATCATTAAATCTGAACTTGTCCACAAATATTTTTAAATCATCATAATTTATCATAAATGTAATCTTTGTAATGTACCTTTTATGTTTCATATTGTTCAGCAGATGCATTAATAAACCAATTCCTGTTAATCGTTTTACCCCATATTATTGCATTCAGGCTTTTTTTTTTTTTTTTTTTTTTTTAAACGACAACACCACAAAAATTAATTTAGCAGTGTTAAAGAGATCCTGGAAATCACAATTTATGTACCTTCCGGTATTTAGAGGCAGTGGTGTATGTAGCTGGAGGATTAGGTATCAATACTGATGCAGAAATTATAATTTGTTTCCTCCTGACCATCAAATGTCATCCTGTGGCACAGGAGAAATCATTTTTTAAGACCATCTGAAAGTATATAATTCGAGCATACACAACCAGACTGAGTGCTGGGTAGCAATTTATTTAGCTCTTTCCTTGTTTGAGTTTGCAGATTGACCTGTCAATTCTGATATACACCCATATTGTGCTGACAATTGTGTTTCAGTCGCAGGCCTTATATCCTTAAAAGGAACACTTCTAAAATATTCTAAATGTTAAAGATACATGTTATATGTAAATGTTACAGAGCCCATGCAGAAGGCTGGACTGACATATTAGACTGTCCCTGTAAAAACAGGTAAAATTGAGAAGAAGGGAGGAAATGTGTCTATGTCGCACATAATCCCTAGCGATTGTGAGAGCACTGGTGCAGTATACTCCTCTACCTACAAGTCCTGTTCATTTTCATAAGAGTACTGTTCTCTCTCAACAACAGATGGTGGTATATATGCAAACTGATTTTAGCATGAATTATACAAAAATCCCACGTCACTTCCTAATTAAATTTTTATATGAGGAAAATAAACTCTTTCAGAATCCCAACTTTAACCAAATGTGTACATAGTTTTAGGTGTCACATCCTCCCAGACAAAATGAAATAGGCCCGAGTTACTTGTCTCAAAAATGATGTCCCAAAAATCAGACAATTCTACCACTCAATGATGGACTACTGCATTCCATTTTTTGCAGTGCTCACAGTGTAGGCCAAGGGGTTATTGTCTGAATAAATGGTGACGTGTGGGGCATAAAACAGACATATACTTCTTGCAAACCACCCACTTTAATGCAAGAAAATCCAACTTCACACTATGCAGTTGGCAGTTCTTTTCAGCTGGAGAAAGTGTCCTGGAGCCATGCCTGATGACCACAAATCTCCTTCCTGGTGCTTATAAAGGATAGCTCCGAGACCTCTTCATGATGCATAACATGAATGGAAGGTTGAAGTCTGGGTAAGCCTATACTGGAGGTTTTACTAGCATTTCAATCAGCATGTTGAACATTATCTGGTACTTGCTGGTTCATTCGCCTTGCATTTGAGAGGGCATTTGCAGACCTTGGTCTTTCTTCAAATGTACTTGCACATAGTTGCTCCTGGCTGAGTCTGAAGTAGTTCATATATCAGTTTTGCCACATGTGAAAAGTCTGTGACTCTTGAGCAACATCACTGCTTCAAGATCACTCATTTGGCTGACACTAGGCGACTGACATACCAGACTTCATGCTGGAAAAATTCACGCTTCTCAGAAGTCTCAAGAAATTTTTGGATTCCTTCTACATGTTCCTGAAACAACCGGGAATAACACAACACATCATTGAGGTATGGTGCAGAGCATTAATCTCTGAGAGCATCCGACATCTCCTCCATACTGCACTGGAATGATGCAGATGTGTTGGACAGGCCGAATTGAAGTCTCACCTACTCCTATACCCCCTACGGCGTGATGAAGGCAGTCATGTGCCTTGAACCCTTGGCTATAAAGCCCTGGTGGTATGCTTTTCCCTAGTCAAGTAGGGATTTCTATCCTTCCTGAGCAGAGGTGGTGGTTTTATTTATCACTTAGATCATAGATGCCTCATCAAGTTTCAAGTAAGTTAACTCAAAACAATATGTGATATTATTAATTTGTCTTAGATTTAAAAAGACCCACATAACTTAGATTTTTTACAAGGTAAGTGAAGGTACAGGACAGGTGAATAATGGCGATCCAGACCAAAACCCCAGACTTGTTATCAGGATTCTTGTGTCATTTATGATCAACTTGAATCTGCTCATAACAGCATGCTGCAGATGATCATGAGACTTGTTCTCAACAGTTTCACTGTGGTTTACGCAATCGTCTGCTGCTGGAAGTTCTGAGAGAAGTTCTGAGGGGGGAGGGGGTCTGAAATTACTTGTTGTTGTGAATTTCAAATTTACATTTACATTAAATCACTTAGCAGACACTTTTAAGTGACTTACAAATGAGGACAAGATATTCAATTAAATCAACAAAAAGACAACAATAAGCAGTAAGTGCTGTGAGTCACATTTAGTCAAACACAGGTTTTTTTTTTTTTTAATAAATAGAAAATATAGAATAGAAATAGAATAGAAAGTGCTAGTATTAATAGTTCATGTGTTGATGAAAAGATGCATCTCTGCTTCTCTGGTTAAGTTAAGCAGGTCATTCCATCAGAGTCAAGGGTAAGGGTCTGTGAAAATGATTTAGTGCCATTTTGGGATGGCACCATAATGCACTGTTCATCTGCAGGGGTTTGAATGTACATGCTGGAAGGCCTGCCAAAAGAGCATTGCAATAGCCCAGCCTGAATTGAACAAAAGCTTGGAGAAGGATTTTTGTAGCATGCTCTGATAGGAAGGTGCTGATTTGCCTCATGTTGTATATGGCAAATCCGCAGGACTGGGCAGTTTTAGCAATGTGGTCTGTGAAGTTTAACTGATCATCAGTCACAGCTCCAAGGTTCCAGGCTGTCCTGCTTATGGTTATGGTTAATGCACCTAGCTGGATGGAGAAGTTGTGGTGAAGGGTTGGGTTGGCCAAAACCACAAGCAGTTCAGTCTTGGTAAGGTTGAATGAAAGGTGATGATCTTTCATTACATTTACATTGTTATTTATTTAGCAGATGCTTTTATCCAAAGCGACTTACAAATGAGGACAATAGAAGCAATCAAAACCAACAAAAGAGCAACAACATGAAAGTGCCATGAGAAGTCTCGGTTAGCCTAACACAGTACACATAGCAAGGACTTTTTTTTTTTTAAATATAGAAAACAAGTAGACAGAATATAGAAAAAAAGAAAGCTAGTGTTTTTTTTTTTTTTAAGAAACAAGTAGATAGAATAGAAAAAAGAAAGCTTGTGTTAGTTTTTAAAGAAAAACTAGCAGTTAGAGAATAAATATGCAATTGATAGAGGGTCAAGTGTGTGTGTGTGTGTTTTTTTTTTTATAAATAAAAAGACGACAGATAGATAAAATAGAATTAGAATAGAGAGTGCTAGTTAGAGGGCCAAATAAAGGTGGAAGACATGTGTTTTTAGCCATTTCTTGAAAATGGCTAAGGATTCAGCTGCTCGGATTCAGTTGGGCAGGTCATTCCACCAGGTGGGAGCAGTTAATGAAAAAGTCTGTGAAAGTGAAAGTCTGTGCCTCTTTGGGATGGCACAATAATGCGTCGTTCACTTGCAGAACGCAAGCTTCTAGACGGCACATAGGTCTGAAGTACTGAATTTAGGTAAAAGGGTACAGTTCAAGAGGTGGTTTTGTAGGCAAACATTAATGCCTTGAATTTTATGCGAGC